>JAULAV010004874.1:0-25009 GCA_030789695.1 Scilla litardierei | reverse complement strand
CCATGTGCACATGTGCATGGGTTATTTGCTATTAGCTTATATAAGTAAAGAGTTTCTCATATAAGTAAAGAGTTTGAATGTCATGGTAACAACACATTTAGCATCATCTGGTAAGAAAAATAAAATTTTAAAGAAAGTTTATGAATGTAGAAAGCATGTAATAATATAGGAATAATGAATGAAAGCTTTTAGTAATTTAGAAAATTTTACACATTATAAAAATTTATTATACATTTGATGACTTTTTTTGAATCTTTGTACTACATAACACCCAAAATATCACTATGACAAACATTGGTAACTAAGATGCTAACTCTGACAATGATAATAGGAAAAATGATTTGAATATGAAATTTGGGGGAACATAATGGGGTGAAAATTTAAACTTGAGGGGGGAAGATTTAAATGAAGTTTGATTTTTGTGTTGGATTTAAAGCTAATGAGGGAAAATATTTAAATTTGAATTCACTTTTTGGGTGGAAACGAATAATTTTACAGACAATTAAATCGGGTGAAACTATTGGGTAATTAATTCCGGAGGAAATTAATTGGTAGGGTTAACTAAATTCAACGGGAAAACTAAATTTTGGATGTAACTAAAATTTTTGGAAAGTGAAAATTTTAGCGTGGTAAACCCTAAATTTTTGATCGGAACTAAATTTTAAGTGTACTACCTTTTGGGATAAACTAAGATTTTGAAATACGATTTTGAGGTGGGAATATCTTAAATATGCCATGTCATACGGGCATTGGTTATGACTAGTCATTCCATATTCCATATTAAGCACATTCATGAATCAATATATATGTTTGAAAATAAGAACAATGCAACTGTTTGCCCATCCCACATGTAACCCATTCCGGCTTATTGGGCCAAGCACACGCAACCTAAAACCAGTTCTGTTGAATACATGGGCCCAGCCCATTAAGCATGGCCCACTAAGAGTGGTGCGCTAACGGTCCAATAGCCCGGAAGCCCACCAAAGAGGATGAGCCATGACCAAGTCAAAATGGCCAATTGATTTGTCATAAGACTTGGTCAAAATCCCACTTTATGAAGTGCCATTTTAATAGTCCTAAATAGGGCAATAATGGAGGAACTAAAGGGGATGGTTACTCTTAGGGTGGACTAATTCAAATCCCACTAATTGGGCATTTAGTTGCCACATTAGGTGGAGGGAAAGTTACACCAAGAAGAATGATAAATATCTCCAACGACAAAGGGAAAAGGGGGCCAAGTCTCGTACGACGAGATATCCAAAATATGGATAAGTACCATACTAAATATACTCTCATCTCCTTCACTCACGAGTCTTCTTCTTCATCTTGCTCTTTAACTTTTCATCTAATGGAAATTACTTGAGCGTCGGAGGGGGATCGGTCGGGCCCCAACCCTGATCCCTTAACGATCTTCTCATGACGCATGATTATGGAGATACAACGAAGTTAGGGAAACATCCATCCGTGGAGGCTGACCCTAGCATACACGACCCGGAGACGCTCGTTCATGGGTCCCATCTCTCGGTCGACGAATGATTAATCCATTGGAATCTCCTCATCGACCCAACAACCGTTTCAGTCAATGTTGGCATTAACAAGTTCATTTAGCAATCGATTTGAAACGATAAACCCAGGATTGGGCCGGACCAAGTTAAATATGGTCTAGACTTGGTCCAAATCACGACCCTAATTAACATGGACAAATTTACAAAACAAGCAAAAAACACAAAGATGATTTTAAAATCCGATCAAATTTAAATTTAATTGCTTAAGAGGATCAACTTCTTATCGATTGAGTTTCTCTGCACGAATCTGTGTGGAAACAAAATAACTGCGATTCGTGACCCCTGCCATTTAAGATCAAAATGGCAGGGGTCCAACCTTATTCATTTTTGGTAATTACTCAATAGTTGCTATAATGAGATGACTGCAGTTTGTAATCCCGTCATTTGGAGTATGTTTAATCCGACAGGGTTGCCAAACCCGACTTTTTAGCTGAAATCTATACGCAAAATCCTATGTGTTGAAAAGTTGATGGATTTTGTAATTATATTAAGGAAAAAAAAGGGATCTAGAGTGCCTCCTTAGATGAAATTTAAGGATGCGTCCCCATTTTCCACCATTTTCACATTTTTTGGAATTGGTTTTTCATGAGATTGTTGTTCACCTCATGGATGAACAACATACCAAATTTCAAGGGATACGAATACTTTTTGAGCATATATCTACCTCTTACAACTTCAACGATCTGAAAACGAGCTTAAAAACGTATGACGTTGAAAGGGATATATGACAACTCAAAAAGTATTGGAATCACTTGAAATTTGATACGTCGATCATCCATGAAATGTACAACAACTCCATGAAAAAAATCCAAAAAAATATTGAAAATAATGGGAAATTGAGACTGTTTACAGGTGTTTTCTCACCGCTGACTCGTTGACCAACAACTAGACGGTCAACGTGGTCAAGGGATCGGTTGGGATCCCTTAGTTACGCCGAACGCACGTGCCCTCGGCGTGGATAGGCGATGGATCCGCAGCTGAGCAGACGCTTCGAAAGAGCGTCGGTCTTCAGTTGGTGTGGAGACGAGGGGAAGCCTCGGTTCCTGGTTGAGTGCTCGGCCTCGGCAGGACAAGCGTCGAGGGGAAGCATCGGCGCCTCGAACGCTCCTCGGTCTTGATTGGCGACGGCGCTCGCTAGCAGCGAACGGGTTCGTTCCTTGCTGAGTCGTTGCCTCGGCGCCTCGGTTCAGCTCATTACTGGACAGACGAGAAACTCGTCAGGGGGGTCGGACCTTGGTTCCGGCCAAGTCCCCTCCGATGCCTAAGTCAGAACAGATCTGTGTAGTGCTCGGTGGGATCGGTGCGGCTCAAGAGGAGGCCAGCACACGTATCCTCGGACCGAGTTATGGCAATGGAGATAATGGGAAAAAGCAAGGTCTAGTTAACGGAATACCTCAGTGGTAGGTGCCAATGATTCGATCCTCTTCCCGTTTGCCCCTGTTATCCATTTATAGGGTTTTGGCCCACGATTGACCCCGGTCCACGTCCCTTGATTGCCTCCCACTCACGTCCCCGTGATCCGCCTCCATTAAGGTCTACGTGCGTCGTGGGGGAGGGTTGATTAATGGGCACCTTAATGGTCATTAAGGTGCCATGCTTTCAGGGGGTCGGTTACCTCCGAAGAGCGCGAGCTGATCGTGCGTCTTCCGGGCCGAGGCCGGTTTGCCTTCGAGTCCATCCGTGGGCCTCGTCAGGCGGGCTTAAACCCATTCATGGGCTTCCCGTTCTGGGCTTGGACTTGGGTCTCTGGTTCTTGGGCTTCTCCAAAATAGTCGTATCAATTGCCCCCATTGTCGAGCCGTTCGGATTCTGTCGGTTCAGTTCGGGCGATGTGACTCTTGAGGATTTAGTCAGGCGCGTCAGTCGAGACCAATCCATTAAATGGAGGTCATTATGACGCAGCCCATTTGAACTTCTCTTGGTGCGGGATTCGAAATGCCGTCGATCTTAAGATGCTACCACGTGCTCCCCTTCGGACGGTCTTGATTCTGTGATTGTCTTCCATATAAGGGCGTCGGCCTCCTAAGTTTCAATTCTTTCGCGCCTTTCTTCCTGATTCTGGTCTTGCAAGCTCCTTCTCTCCGTCGTTTATCTTCCTTCGGATTCCTTTCAAGGTAACCTTCTTCCTCCCTCATTTGCCCCATGGCTACGCTTAGGATAGGTAATTCCGCGCCGGGGTCAAGGGACCCCCCGGCGCTCGAGTCTGGCTACCTCCAGCCTTCGAGGCCTGGCGTCCCCTCAGGGACACGTCACGTACAGGACAAGGGGAAGGGTTTGCTTTTTGTGGACCCTGTCGGCGATGATGTGGCTTGGGCTGCTGAGAGGTTCGACGTTCCCCCAGTGGTCCTTGGATCGCCGTCTATGGTCCCCTTCTTGAAGGTCATGGAGATCCGGAAGAAGTATTTGTACCATCCTTATAACGTCAGGATCCCTTTTAGCGACGAGCGGATTTGTTTTTCGTGGAGCAGGGAGGTCGGCGTCTATGTCGAGATGTTCCGCCTGGGACTCTGCTTCCCTCTTCATCCCTTCATCATCCAGGTCATGGAATTCTTGATGGTGGCCTTGTGCCAGTTGACCCCGTACTCGATCGCGGTGCTGACCGGGTTCATCATGATCTGCTACGTCTATGGCTTGGAGCCGTCTCTTCCTCTTCCCTTTCACTACTACCGGGTCCAGACGGTCGACCAAGGGTCGTGGCAGCATTTCCGGGCCCACGCGGGGAGGGAGTGTTTGCTCGGTCTACCCCGCTGGGTGGGGAACTGGAGCTCGAGCTACGTTTTCGTTGTTTTCCCTGGGGACGCCGAGATCTTGACAGGTTGGGGAGGGTTATGTCAATACGACTTGACGTTGACCCTCTCCGAGGCTGACCAGGCCGCTGTCCAGCTTCTATCATCTCTTTCCTTAGAGGAGAGGTCGGTCTGGCCTCTGCTGGACGACATGCTTCTTAAGACCGTACTGTGGTCACCCGGTAGGCGCTCCTTTTTCTTTTCGTTTTCCCTCTCGCTTACCCTGATCTTCTTTCCTTCTGCTGAGATGGCTGGCCACGAATTTGCCCGCAATGTCGACGAGCTCATCCGCCAGGGATCCGGCCGAAGCTGAGGGAACCCTTCGGGCCAGGCGCCCCGCCGCACGGTTGAGGAGGAGTTGCGCCAGGCCGAGCCTGCGGTGGGAAGGGTGGAGCCCCTGGTCGCTGCTGCTCCGCCCATCCTGGCCGCGTCAAATCTCCCTGTGGGGGAGGCTACGGCGACGGAACCCCCCGCCCCGCCCATACCGGGGGTTGTAACGAGGGCGCCGGGCCGGCCCATCGCGTGCCCTCGGGCGGTTGCGGCGTGGGGCGCAAGCGTTCCCCTCCGCAGTCCGCGGGGCCCAGCGAGAGGAAGAGGAGGAAGGAGAGTAGGGAAGTCCACCCTCTGGTGGTTCCCGGGGCATCAGTCGCCTCGAGCGAAACCCTCCCGCTGGCCCTGGTGGCCACCCTTGTTGTCCCGGCCGAGCCGTCCTTGGTGGGAGCCGGTGGCGCGCTAGCGAACCTCCTGGAGGGCCCCGAGGTTACGCCCGGGGATTCGGTCTTTATCGACCGTGCCATGGCCACCCAGCTGGCCCAGAGCATCGTCCTCCCGAGGGACCGCTCTCTCCTGGAGAGGGCCCCCTCCGACCGACTGTCGGACTCCTTAGTCTGGCAGCTTCAACCGGTTTTGGTCGCTTTGCTGCTTTCAAACCTGACTCTTGATTCCTCTTAGCGTAACTTCTTCTTCTTGGCAGGACACTGTAATGGCTATCGAGGCGTAGCGCCGGTCGGCCCAGGCGAAAGACCTAGAGGAGTCCTTGGCCCGGGAGCGTCTGAGGGCCGGGGTGGCTGAGATGGCCGCCGAAGAGGCGCGCATGGAGGCCCGGTAACTTCGACGCCGGGTAGACGAGCTTGCCTCCGAGGTGTTGGACCTCCAGGGGGCATTGGCCGACGCTCAGAGGTCGGCCCAAGAGGCGGAAGAAGCGTTCCGTCGGGAGAGGGGCGATCTCTGGAACGAGCTGGGAGCCTTGCGTCAGGCGACCCGATTCGTCGAGGAGGTGGAGAGGGGCGTTGATGGGGTCATGAGGCCGCGGATCGCGGAGGTCCTCATGAAAGCCTTCGGCTCCTACGAGGACCTCCTGGCCCCCAGGATTATTGAGGTCTTCCGAGACTCCTTCCAGCGGTTCGCGGAGCGCGCCCGGCAATCGCTCCCACCCTCGGCAGGTCCCGTCGATCCCCTTCGTTTCGAGCAAGGAGAGGTTCCAGGGGACGCTTCCTCCCGTGCCCCAGGACCTTAGGCGGCCCATCTTTTTTCAGTTTCCCCCCTCCCCCCCTTTTGGCTTGTAATACTGAACACTTTCGTAATGCATAAAGCTTTTTCGTTGGTCCATGTATTTTTCGCCATTTTCTTTGTTGTATTGGCATTCTTTTGGCAGAGTTGCTTCGCAGTGGAAGGGGACCCTTGGTCTCCTTAATCTTTTGTTGCGTTTGACCTGGTCGGGAGAACGATTTGCTGGTATCCCTATATCATTCGTGGTGAGCGTGAAGGGTCTTCGGGACTTTGTATCCATCGGCCCAATAGACGTGGGCCTTGGAGGTTCTCTAGGCCGACCTGCTGTGGCTTTTCCCTCGTTCGTGATCCTTGGGTCAGTCGAGTGACCGCCTCGCAAACTGTGGCTTTGCCCTCAGTCTTACAGCCAGTCGAGGGCTCAGCCTGCGGGAGGAATCGCCCCCGGTCCCTTGACTGACGGGATCATCCGGGCTGCAAGGGGTGTTGTCCCCGTGCTCACCCCCATCTGATATTCAAACCTGCTGGGGGGAGTTGTCCCCAGTCTTACGGTTGATCAAGTCGGCTGGTCTGCGAGGGGAGTTATCCCTCGGCTTATGACCAACCGATGGTCCCGCCTGCTGGGGGAGTTGCCCCATCCGTACGGACGGTCTCGGTGATTGGCTGTTCGCCTGCTGGGGGAGTTGCCCCCAGCTTTACGGTCGGTTGGGTCGGTTGGTCAGCGGGGTGAGCTACCCCTCGGCTTATGACCAATCGACGTTCCCGCCTGCTGGGGGAGTTGCCCCCAGTCTTACGGAAGGGCTTGGTGATCGGCCTGCTGGGGGAGTTGCCCGCAGCCTTACGGTCGGTCGGGTCGGTTGGTCAGGGGGAGCTACCCTCGGCTATGACCAATCGACGGTCCCACCTGCTGGGGGAGTTGCCCCCAGCCTTACGGACGGGCTTGGCGATCGGCCTGCTGGGGGAGTTGTCCCAGCCTTACGGTCCGTCGGGTCGGTTGGTCGGCGGGGGGAGCTACCCCTCGGCTTATGACCAATCGACGTTCACGCCTGCTGGGAAAGTTGCCCCAGCCTTACGAACGGGCTTGGTGATCGGCCTGCTGGGGGAGTTTCCCCATCCATACGGTCGATCGGGTCGGTTGGTCAGCGGGGTGAGCTACCCATCGGCTTATGACCAATCGACGTTCCCGCCTGCTGGGGGAGTTGCCCCCAGTCTTACGGACGGGCTTGGTGATCGGCCTGCTGGGGGAGTTGCCCGCAGCCTTACGGTCGGTCGGGTCGGTTGGTCAGGGGGAGCTACCCTCGGCTATGACCAATCGACGTTCCCACCTGCTGGGGGAGTTGCCCCCAGCCTTACGGACGGGCTTGGCGATCGGCCTGCTGGGGGAGTTGTCCCAGCCTTACGGTCGGTTGGGTCGGTTGGTCGGCGGGGGGAGCTACCCCTCGGCTTATGGCCAATCGACGTTCCCGCCTGCTGGGAAAGTTGCCCCAGCCTTACGGACGGGCTTGGTGATCGGCCTGCTGGGGGAGTTTCCCCAGCCTTACGGTCGGTCGGGTCGGTTGGTCAGCGGGGGGAGCTACCTCTCGGCTTATGACCAATCGACGTTTCCGCCTGCTGGGGGAGTTGCCCCCAGCCTTACGGACGGGCTTGGCGATCGGCCTGCTGGGGGAGTTGCCCCCAGCCTTACGGTCGGTCGGGTCGGTTGGTCAGCGGGGGGAGCTACCCCTCGGCTTATGACCAATCGACGTTTCCGCCTGCTGGGGGAGTTGCCCCCAGCCTTATGGACGGGCTTAGCGATCGGCCTGCTGGGGGAGTTGCCCCCAGCCTTACGGTCGATTGTTTCGTTGCTCTCCCCCAGAAGGTGACTTCCTGCCTGTCCCGCAATCAATCACCCAGCCAACTAAAGAGAGATATAAAGATCTGTACTAACACGGTTCTTTCCATTCCTCGAACCCGGGAGTACATTTGGAGGAAAACAAAATACGGAGATGGCGAGGGCAAGCTAGCCTTGCCCGGGCGAGGTGGCTGTTGGTCGTCTCGCCTACTCACTCAATGATGCGCATGGCCATCTGGACCACATTCACCTTCTTCCCCTTGTCCGATTGCTTGGATGTCCCTTCCCCGGGGGGCGGGGGCTGAGTCGTCGGTGAAGTTCTTCAAGTGCTCCCGGCTAACCAGCTTCTGTATATCCTTCGTTAGGTGCCAGCAGTCGTCAGTGTCATGGCCGTTGTCCTTGTGATACTTGCAATACTTCTCCTCGTCCTTTTTGCCTCTCTTCATCCTCGTAGGTGGCCTGCTAAAGCGCCCCTCCGTTTGGGCGTGCGTGAGGATGACATCCGGAGTGGCATTTGGCCTGGGGGGTCACGGTTCCTCCCTGCGCTGCTTTCCTTTGGCACTCTTCTCCTGTCGATGCTCGTCAGGGCCGCGGCGCTTGCTCTCGTCGCGCTTGAATCCCCGCTTTGTTCCCATCAGGCGGCTTCCGTCATCCTCGGCCAGCGCCTCTTCCGTCAGTATGTAGTGTCCCGCCCTGGCTATGACACCGGCGAGGTCTTTCGGCGGATCGTTGTGTAGCGATTTTCTCAGTCCCCTATGTCGGAGCCCTTTCTTCAGGGCCGCCTTGACGACCAGCTCGGGGCAGCTCTCCACATTCAGCTGCTCCGCATTGAAGCGACGCATGTAGTGCCTCAGGATTTTGCCGTGACCCTGCACCACATTGAATAGGAGTTTCGAATCCGGTTTTACGTGATGTCCGACCATGAATTGTTTACAGAACTGCTGGGAGAAGTCCTCGAAGCTATCGATGGAATGGTTAGGAAGAACATGGTACCAACTCCGGGCCGCTCTCCGGATGGTGGAATAAAAGCCTTTGCAGAGCAGGGTGTCATCAGCCCCCTGGAAAGCCATGACCCCTTCATAGTCCATCACGTGGTCCTCTGGATCACCCGTGCCATCATACTTCTCCAACATCGGCCCTTTGACCCTGGAGGGTACCCGTGCCTCGGTTATCCTTCGGGACATCGGGCAACGATCGCCTCTGGCGCCCCCCGGGCGTCCTCCAGTGCTCACACCGTTGTTGCTTGGTGGCGGCGAGCGAGCGCGGTCACCCTGGGGGCTCGCCTTCGTTCATGCTGAGCTGTGGGCGGGGGTTGATTGGCGGGGGCTCCTCTTCTCCATACGGTAGTCTCGCTTTTCTGGTTTTGCTCAATGGGGACTTCCGCTCCGGCGGGGTCGGTCCCCCGAGGCCCGTTGGCCGGCTGGCCGCCAATTTGTAGAGCCCGGTCGTCGAGACGAGGCGGTAATCGATTCGCCTTCAGCTTGCTTGAGTCACATCCCCTCTCCTTTGCGGGGCGAGGTGGGAGTGAGGGACATCTCCGGGATGAAGCCCGACATGGTAAATCGACGTTCCAGGTTGGTTGCTCCATCCCCGTGGTCGGTGACCACGGCGGACCGTATAGGCTGGCGGTCTGTTCCCCGATGGTGGGCCGCTCCCGTCCCCTCTCACCGGACGGATGGGTTTCCGACAAGCTGTTGAATCGTAGCGACCAACGTCTGGAGGTTGGCATTGGTTTCTTGGGCGAAGAGCCGAAGTTGCTCTTGAGTCACCGATCGGGAGTCGCCCGTTCCCTCGGTGGTGTGGCTGTGCTGGTTCTCGGGAGGGATGTAATCTCCCTCCTCTTGGATGGGGGGCATGCGCCCCGTGCCGTTGCAGATGGTTCCATTCCGGGGGTTTGATGTGGGCTTTGTTCGGTTCCCACAGACGGCGCCAAATGTTTACAGGTGTTTTCTCACAGCTGACTCGTTGACCGACAACTAGACGGTCAACGTGGTCAAGGGATCAGTTGGGATCCCTTGGTTACGCCGAATGCATGTGCCCTCGGCGTGGATAGGCGATGGATCTGCTGAGCAGACGCTTCGAAAGAGCGTTGGTCTTCAGTTGGTGTGGAGACGAGGGGAAATCTCGGTTCCTAGTTGAGTGCTCGGCCTCGGCAGGACGAGCGTCGAGGGGAAGTCTCGGCGCCTCGAATGCTCCCCGGTCTTGATTGGCGACAGCGCTGGCTAGCGGCGAACGGGGTCGTTCCTTGCCGAGTCGTTGCCTCGGCGCCTCGGTTCAGCTCCTTCCTGGACAGACAAGAAACTCGTCAGGGGGGCCGGACCTTGGTTCCGGCCAAGTCCCCTCCGATGCCTAAGTCAGAATGGATCTGTGTAGTGCTCGGTGGGATCGGTGCGGCTCAAGAGGAGGCCGGCACACGTATCCTCGGACCGAGTTATGGCAATGGAGATAATAGGGAAAAGCAAGATCTAGTTAACGGAATACCTCAGTGGTAGGTGCCAAGGATTCGATCCTCTTCCCGGTTGCCCCTGTTATCCCTTTATAGGGTTTTGGCCCACGATTGCCCCCGGTCCACGTCCCTTGATCGCCTCATACTCACGTCTCCGCGATCCGCCTCCATTAAGGTCTACGTGCGTCATGTGGGAGGGTCGATTAATGGGCACCTTAATGGTCATTAAGGTGCCGTGCTTTCAGGGGGTCGGTTATCTCCGGAGAGCGCGAGCTGATCGTACGTCTTCCGGACCGGGGCCGGTCTGCCTTCGAGTCCATCCGTGGGCCTCGTCAGGCGGGCTTAAACCCATTCATGGGCTTCACATTTTGGGCTTGGGCTTGGGTCTCTGGTTCTTGGGCTTCTCCAAAATAGTCGTATCAGAGACGACTCCTAAGATTTTATATAAAGAGTCACCTTAGGATTCTTTTACTATTATATTTGTTTACGGGTGTTTTCTCACCACAAGAACGTTGACCAGGGGTTGAGCGGTCAACGTGTTCAAGGGGCCGGTTGTGGTCCCCTGGGTGCGCCGAGCACACGTGCACTCAGCGCTGGTCGGAGATGGAGTTTGGGTCGAGCGCCGAATCCGAGCGGGGCGTCGGCTCTTGGTTGAAGCAGAGTTGAAGGGAAGCCTCGGCTCGGTTTCGATGGGCTCAGCCTCGGTCGAACGAGTGTCGAGGGGTAGCCTCGGCGCCTCGGTCAGCCTCTTCCTGAATAGATGAAAAAGTCGTCAGTGTGGCCAGACCTTGGTTCCGGCCATATCCCCTCCGATGCCTAAGTCAGATCAGGGTCTGAAGGGTACTCGGCGGGGTAGGCACGACTCGAGAGGAGATCGATACGCTGACCCACGGCGCGAGCAGGGGGAGGAAAGAGGAATGGCGGAAGACCAAGGTCGTTAACGGTATACCTTAGATAAGAATACCTAGGGTTTGATCCTTTGCTCCGTTGTCCCTCCGATTCTTTTATAGAGTCTTTGCCCCGACTGACCGCGCCGTCACGCCATCACCCCCCACGCGTGTTCTCGAGATCCGTCCTCACGATGTCGCCTGTCAGCGTCATGGGGGAGCTGAATGCCCCCCATCCACGCCGTCACGCCGTCCGCCCCCCACTCACGCCCTTGAGATCCGTCCCCACGATGTCGCCTGCCAGCGTCATGGGGGAGTCGATTGCCGGTCATGGGCCTTTAGGCCAACCACCCAGGGGAGTGGTTTTTTCCGGGGATCGTGGGCTGGCTACGAGCGTGTCGAACCGTGGGTGGTTCGTGCTCTCGGGGGCCTCATTGAGCGGGCCGTGTTTTCTTCATGTGCCTCGTCCGACGGGGCCCCATCTCGCTAGCAGGCTTCTTGTCCACCGCTGGGCCTTGGTCTTTCATCCTTTGAGCTTCTCAAAATAGTCATATCAATATTAATTATTCCCCGATTTTTCAAATTTGTTCTGTTGATCCGTAGATAATTATGGAAATCTTTACGAGTACTTGCATGCAACAAAGCCCATTCTATTTTTTGATGGGTCGTACGTGTCAAAGATGTGTCGGGGAAAAGGATTAAAATTGATACCATTTGGAGCCGGCGGAAGATTGCTGCGCGATACATTGCGCAGCACATCAAATTCCACAAATCACCAACAGAATCCGCTACAACTTATTACACGTGTCGTTCTCCTTAGCCATCGTCCATACCATTGGTGGTTTTAGATTTTCAGCCGATCCCAAAATTCGCCCGTAACGCTTGAATGGATTTTGTTTATTTGGTTATGCTGGGCCCCGGCGAGGGCAAAATAGTCATTTAGCGGGGCGTCCCAATGCGTTTCAAATGGCAGTAGTGGGCTCGGCAAGCGTGTGAGTGCGATTGTACACACGGAGAGATTAATCCATCGAGAACCGCGACCCCTTTATTTGCAGTAAAATTCCTATTGATAATGAAAAATTGCAAATATTTCCTCAAACCATGGGGCATGAAATAAACGGGTTATGAATGCAAATATCAATTCACACATAAAAAACACGTCATGGTTTGTACTTGCATCAAGAATCTTTCGGGGTGCGCCCTAATAAGCAATTATAGAAATTGACGAGGACTTTACTGCAAAACGCACTCCCCAGTTGAAAGACCTCACCATCATCGCTCTCCTCTCCCAAAAACCCTCGCTTTCGCCCAACAAAAAACAGAAATAATCGCAAGCGAAAGAAGAAGGAGAAGAAGAAGAAGAAGAAATTATTCTGTTTAGATTTGTGCCACAATCTCACCATATTCTCTTCTCCGATCCAGTTCCTCGAAGAGGAATTGTCCTCATCTCGGTAAGGGTTTTTCTCTCATGCTTTGGTTTATTTCATTTTGGCTATTTTCTCCCATTTGTCTGGGATTTTCTTTTGTATATGCATTGAAGTTATTTTGGGAAATGTGGGCGAGTAATTTCATAATTTGCTGTTTTATTAGATACCCAGCTGGGGTTTTCATGGGTTGATTCGTTGTTTCTATTTTTATTTTAGCGCCCTTCACCTTTTTATGTGTGATTTTTTGCTTTAAATGGAGTCGTGTATGATTTTGAGAAGAGAAAATGCACATGCACTGAAATCTTGAGGCGTTTGGTGGTGGTTGTACCGAAATTTAATGTTGGTTTGAAGATGTGATATAATTTGCTGAGCATTGCATGTTATAATTTGTCTTTTATTTTGTTTTATAATTTCGTCCCTTGTGTGAATTATGAATTTTAGAACCGTAGCAGACCGATAATATAGCCCATCGAAGTTTATTAACAATGTGGGTTGTTCGTTTGAGAATTGTATGCGATCTCATCTCCTTTTTGTGATTTGCCTACTATTTTGAGGTTCAGCGTTCATGGTGGCCGCCAACTGCATATCACTTATCTTGTTTACACTGCATACATATTGTTTGTTTAGCAATTTAGGGACGCAATGTCAATTTTCATGCTAGCATCATCTTTAACGAACGGTGTCACTGTCCATTAATTTTGTAAGTTATTTAATTGTAGCCGAACCCCTAATCATTTTCTTAATCTTGTACTCCATAGTATGACTTACTCCCGCTTGGTACTTTCTTGACGATGATAAATGGGTGTTAGCATCCTCTTGTCGTAGAACCATATTGTTTACATGAAGGATGGAACCCCTATAGCTGAGATTGGTGTTAGCTCTTTTAATTCTTTTTAAAACATTTAGCTAATTATTGTTTGGTGGTAATAAAAACATAGAGCATGTAGCTAGTTTCGACGTTATATAGCAACGGTAAAAAGCTGCATCGTAAAGACTATATTATATTTGTCAAATGTCATGCTTTCACTCACTGCGCATTCTACTACATGCTTTATTAGCAATATTATCAAACCATTGTGTTCATCCCACCCGTTTATAATTTCATATTATTGTAGCCACTACCTATTGCTTTCTTTTAACCGGTCTTAGGCAATTGTCTCAACGGTTTTTTCTTCTCTTTTGTGCATGTTAAGTGGCATGGTTTGCCCACATGAATGATTGTTCTGGATGGCAAAATAATAAAATCCATACACATCTCCAAGTGCCCGGTAGAGCACCGTCTTGTTAGTTCTTTTCCACTTCATCTCATCATGCATATTGAGCATTTGCGTGCTATTTCTATTTTTTGTTTTTAAGTGTATGGTTGACAAATACTTAGGAAGCTATGTTGTATGGATACTTCATGGAGGAGACGACTATTATCTGGGCATCGTATACTTGGATACATGGTGTATACTTGTTGGATCCTAAAAATATAATGTATTGCAGACATGTTAAACACACGCAGTAGTGGTTAATGTGTTTATTGTGAAATGCGTGAATTATGATGTTTGCAACTTAATTTAAGTTAATAAATGGAATCATGTACTTCCCACTTTGTTAATATGAACACAAGGACGGTGAATGTTTTGGTAGCTTGATCTATATAGCTTAGA
The DNA here is from genome assembly GCA_030789695.1 of Scilla litardierei. Classification (NCBI taxonomy): domain Eukaryota; kingdom Viridiplantae; phylum Streptophyta; class Magnoliopsida; order Asparagales; family Asparagaceae; genus Scilla; species Scilla litardierei. Next base: position 10,906 of record JAULAV010004874.1, on the reverse strand, counting down.
AGTTTAATTTGTTAGTTCCACTCCCGTTGGATTGCTATGGTGGTGTTAATCCATATTTTAAATTAATTGTTATTCTAGACTGATTCATATGGAGGAGACAACAAATTCATAAGCTATAGTTCTTCGATTAAGTGACTACGAATTCCATTGGAAGGGGAGGGAGAGAGAGAGAGAGAGAGAGAGAGAGAGAGAGAGAGAGAGAGAGAGAGAGAGAGAGGATGAAAAGTGTAATAAACAATAAGAAAAACAAAAAACAAAAGTCCAATACCAGTAGTGTCACAAACTGTAGGTCATCTCTGTTGTAGAGCATATGATAGGACTTTAACATGTCATACTTGCAATATGCGGTTTAAGATTAATAACTTTTTTTTATTTTTTTTCCTTTTCTAGTATTCTGATGTTAGAGAAACTCCTTTGGACTGTTAGAAGAATTTCTTTTGGTGAAAACCATCGCCGAAAATTACCGAATCATTCATAAACATGCGGTTTAAGATTAATAACTTATTTTATTTTTTTCCTTTTCTAGTATCTGATGTTAGAGAAACTCCTTTGTACCGTTAGAAGAATTTCTTTTGGTGGAAACCATCACCGAAAATGACCGAATCATTTGTAAACATTCATATTAGATCATCAAGAATATACTGATGAATATGCGGATGCGAAAGCATATCTGAATTCATAGTGATTAGTTGCTTTCTAGAACCTTATGGTTGACCTTCTAGATCAACACAATTTTCCTAAAAAAATTCCTTTTGCTTTCTCGATGCTCTATATTTGATGATATGATGTCAGAATACAAAGTATACAATGTAACGTTCGTGTGATTTGGGGACCATAACCATTATATATATATATATTTCTTTTGGTATTTCTATTTTTAGCCCATCATAAAAATAAATATTACATTTTAAGTTTCTAAACGTTAAAGGCCCACATACTATCAGATATATTAAAGCCCAAATTACGCAAAACATAATTGATAATTTTTAATTGGGCTTAACTTTATGTGACAGTTTGCAACACATAATTATTCACATATAAGCCTAACTTAGATTATTGATCCAATAATGTCCCATTTCAGCTATGTGTAACCTTATAATTATTCAAAATAACAGAATGAGCTCAATTTTGATGTCATTTTCGAAATATATCTATTAATCAATCTGGTTCATCAATCATACCAACATAGGATCAAAGCGGTCCAACATAGGATCAAAGCGGTCTTCGTTACAAATGTCGTAACCCGACCCATCAATGGTCACATATGCCGATACAATTGAATGACATGGATCATGAAGTGGATGTGCATCATGGAAATTTCATGTAATATGATCTTAACATTCCTATTTCCAATTGGTCCACGTTTAAACCTTAGTGAGATCAAACTATACTAAAATCAGAGTGAAACAGACCAAAACTTTATTTATACAGAAAATAACCTCAAAATATCCTTAAATTGAAATAACTGAAGAAATTGTCTGTATCATAAAAGCATCCAGAAATACAAACTCCCATTAAAGTAGAATATCATCAATTGACGTGACACTCATACGAGCAGTGTGCTTATGAAACACTTTGGGTGGCAATCCCTTCGTAAGCGGATCTGCAATCAAGTAGTTTGTTCCGATGTGTTTTATAGGTAACTGTCCACTCTGAACTCTTTCTTTAACAACTAGGAACTTTGTATCTATGTCTCGACTTCGTCGAGCTCATGTTGTTATTTGAATATGAAACTGCTGACTTATTATCATAAAATAACTTGAGTGGCCTTTTAACACCATCCACTATGCGTAGTCCAGGGACAAAATTTTGCAGCCATACTATGTGATTGGATGTCTCGTAACATGTTATGAACTCATGAACTCTACAACCATGATAGAAGAGGCTATAAGTGACCGTTTAACACTTTTAGAAGATGTCACCTTTGGCTAACAGATAAATTTAGACCGACGTAGATTTCAAACTATCTTGGCATCCAGCAAAATCGGACTTAGTATACCCCCTGCGATATTAAGATTTTCCGACCTCCAATACATCGGCATGTAGTCTTTTGCTATTTGTAAGTACCACAAGACCAGTTTATTTGTTTTCTAATGGTCTACTCCTGGATTGGTTAAATATCTGCCTAACATCTCCGTAACATACGCAATATCCAGGCGCGTACAAACCTGAGCTTACATTAGAATTCTAACTACCGAGGCACAAAGAATTTTCTGCATTCTTTGTTCCTCAAAGTCATTCTTAGGGCATTGATTGAGACTAAAATTGTCTCCCTTAGCCACATGGGTATCACCTAGTTTGCAATTATTCGTGTCATATCTTTTGAACATTTTCGATATAACCCTTTTGTGATAATCTAAGAATGCAGCGAAAACGATCTTGGTATATTTGTATGCCTAATACAAAAGATGTATCACCAAGATCTTTCATCTCAAAGTTCTTAGTTACTAATATCTTGGTTTCGTGCAATAAGCTTACATCGTGATGCGGCTGATATTTGGAGGGAAATTGCTATGTACACAACAAGCTGAGAGAGAATTGCTTTGCACACTACAGTCGGGGTTAAAAGAGGCCAGCCGGCCCTAGAGTATGTGGATCGGAAAATTGTGAAAGAAAGTTCATTTCTTAGTTTATTTCCCTAGATCAATTGTATTAGGATTCCACATTTTATTAGATTAATTGTTTCTTACATTCCTAGTCGTTATTTAGCGAGTAGACTATTTTTAGTAGCCACCTTTTATTTTCAGATCCAAATTCCCAGATATAGATCTAGAATCACACCAATTGGTATCAGAGCCTAGATCCAGGGCGAGCACCCGATCTATGGAACAGATCGAAGCATTATTTGAGAGAAAAGAAATGGCGCGTCGTCAACTGGCGGAGGATTTGGCGAAGATCGATCATCGCTACAAGGAGAAAGTGGCGGAGATCGATCGTCGCTACCTTTCCCCTGCAAAGACAGACAGATCTGACGATTTCAAGCCCAGATCTACCAGTCCCGGGGCCAGATCCGAAGCTTTCAAGGTCAGATCTACCAGATCCAGATCTTCAAGTTGCAGATCCAGATCTTCAATTTGCAGATCCAGATCTTCAATTTGCAGATCCAGATCTGGAATTTTCACTACCAAATCCGAAGCTTTCAAGGCCAGATCTACCAGATCCAGATCTGAAATTTTTAGATCCAGATTTGAAATTTTCAGATCCAGATCTTCCAGTTTCAGATCTGGAATTTTCACTACCAGATCCGAAGCTTTCCAAGCCAGATCTACCTGATCCAAGCTAAAAGGAGCCACCTTTGTGGATGAGGAAAGGGAAAAAGGTGATTGTTAACGAATGAGTTCCGGATGATGTCGAAGACGAAGGCCATCACCTCGAACAATGAAACGGCACAGATCCAGGCGATCGGGGATCATTCCCGGCGACCTCCCCGCCACGGGGAGGTGCGCCGGCCACTGGAGGGGGTGGCCACCCCTCCGGCAGCTTTTTGGGGGCCCGACGAAACCCCAGGATGGGCGGCAGGTGCCGCCCGCCCCTCCAGAGGCTACGACAGCCGTCGGGGGCAGCGACGGAGGTCCGCCAGTCCATAAATTGGGGCCGGCAGGTCCTGCCTCCTTGGGGGGCTTCGTCCAGCCAGCGCGTCCCCTTTTGAGGGACGCTCGACTTGCAAGTGGGCCCGTCGCTCTTCCTGGGGGCTCGACATCATCCTCTGACCTCGTCAGCACCGCCTGGGGCACAATATGGGGCCCGAACAACTCATACGCCATATTTTCAGTTACCGGTGGGACCCGGAGGAGGATTCCAGCAACGCAACGACGACGACGACCATCCAAAGTATTTGTAGGGGTCCGACGACGCTTTTTGGATCTCGCCTTGGCCCGACGATATTTTTCAGACGTCGTTGAAAGCGGTGGGGACCAATTGCATCCGTTTGACCCGGGAGGAGGCTTGCAATCGACCTGGTGGAACGGATGGCCCATGGACATCATGCATCACCTTGAGGACAAGGTGGATTTTCAGGGGCATAGTAGTGATGCGGCTGATATTTGGAGGAAAATTGCTATGCACACAAGCTGGGAGAGAATTGCTTTGCACACTACAGTCGGGATTATAAGAGGCCAGCTGGCCCTAGAGTATGGGGAGCGGAAAATTGTGAAAGAAAGTTCATTTCTTAGTTTATTTCCCTAGATCAATTGTATTAGGATTCCACATTTCAGTAGATTAATTGTTTTTTACATTCCTAGTCGTTATTTAGCGAGTAGACTATTTCTATTAGCCACCTTTTATTTTCAGATCTGAATTCCCAGATCTAGATCTAGAATCGCATCACGTTGCTGGCAAGCAAGATGTCATCGACATACAACATTTGAAAAATATGTTTGATCCCATAAAACTTATGATATATACATTAATCGACCAAATTCATCTCAAAACCGAACGCGATGACATTTGATTAAACTTGAAATATCATTGTTCAGATTCTTGTTTGAGTCCATAGATGGATCTCTTAAGTTTGCAAACAATATTCTTCGGGTCTCCCGACACAATTCTCTGACTACACCATGTAGATCGTCTGATCTATGTTATCATTAAGCAACGTTGTTTTCACATCCATCTTATGTAACTCAAGATTGAAATGCATCACCAATGTCATTATAGTCTTGGAAGTGTTTTTTTTGAAAAAAAACGAAGAGAAAGTCTTTTTATAGTCGATGCATTCTTTCTCTGCAAAGCCCTTTGTGACAAGACAAGCTTTATATCTCTTTACATTGTCCTTTGAATCTCTTTTGGTCTTAAATATCTATTTACAACCAATGTGTTTTGCGTTTTCTAGCAATAGGATGACAATATCCCATACGTTACTGTCCTTAATGGACTTAATTTCCTCATTTATGGCATCAATCGGAAGTTGATTGGACCATATTTCATCATTTCAATATCTACCTCATGTTCTTGAAGAAATACAATATAGTCATCTGGCACTGCACTTCTCTCTAGTGGATATCCATAGTGGCATAAGTTCTTGAGGGACAAAGTTTGTTCTTCTGCAATAATTTTTTGAACAGGAGGTTCTCTTACATTGTCTTGATTTGTTATGTCTTGAACAAGGTTAGAAATGAGAGCCTGATCAATGCCAATAACACGTGTGAATATCAACATATTCTTAAAAAACAAAGTTCCTAACTATATCTCCTTCATGCAAACTCGACATCGTTAAAGAACCGGCATTTCCCGACTTAAAAATTGACTTAGTCATGGGATCATGAAACTCGTACCTATTGTATCTTTCAGAGGATTCAATGAAATAACAACTCATCGTCCTTGAGTCAATTTTCTTTTCATTAGGACCCATAAGGCATTGCCTCAGCTGGATATCCCCAAACACGCCAATGATTTGGACCAGGCTTCTTGTTTGTCCAAAGTTCGTAAGGGGTTTTAGCAGTCGCTTTAGTTGGAATTCTGTTAAATGCTTCTCCCACAGTGATTGGCCGGAAGCAAGAGAGGTGGGATTAGATACAACTGATTGAATTTACATTGTCCTCTCCATGTTGAGCCCGCCACTTTCCTTTGCTAGGATCCTCCTTGACGAAGCAAGCTACAACTAATAATAATTAAACTTAAGAGATTCATTTTTCAAATGAGAGCAAATAATAGATTATCCAGGCATAGATAGATAGAGTTCCGTCCAGTCGATTTAAATAACAAAATCCATATCCATGCATGGATTCATGATAGATGTACATTGAGATCCCGCGCCAGCAGAGGCAAAGGTATGTCCGGTAGCAATAGGGACATGCAGTTGATCCATCTAACCATACCGTTTCTGCTGCGATGACACCTGTCCAAATATCTGTTGCGCTTGTGCCCACTTGTAACGACCTGTTTTCATGGTGCACGTTTTTCCGTAACAAAACGATTTCAAATGAGTTTGAATTGATTTAAAATCAATTGTTTTGTATTTTTTCCTTAGCTCAAAATCTAAAACAGATACTATTTTCATCATCCTCGTGACGATACGAACCCGTTGTATTATTTTCGTAATATTTCGGAGATGTTTAGTTCTAGTGACAGAATGGTAATTTCATAACTCCTAATACTAATTACTAATTACTCATTTACATTTACCCAAACCACCCCATTATACGCCTCCTAAGTTGGTGAGATCCGAAATAAACGGATCTCAATCCCCCGAATAAATTTCCACCAGCCAACCACTTTGCATCTACCTCTAAAAATTAATAGGGCTTCAGATTTGCTTGCACTATTTAAAGCTACTGGGAACTCACCCAACAACTCATTCCTCTATCTCTTCTCTCAACTCACAACCTAGCTCAACCCTCCCCCTTCTTCGTACTTCACCACAAAGCCCAAGCCAGCCACCCAACCCCCTCTCTCACCTTATCACCCTCTCTTCAACCAAACTCACCGTCGGCGTTTCTCGCAACACCGCTAGCTGCGCCACGACGCCTGTCGAAGACAACTCGTGCCGCCACCCTCTCTCTGCCAGCCACCACCGAAGCCCTCCCCGACTCACGCCGACACCGCAACCACCTCGCCACCACGAGCAGCCCCACCGCCCCGCCTCTCTCTCTTCCAGCTGCTCCCTCTCACCTCTACGCCACGCCTCCTCCCACAGCGAAGAAACCCCAACTCCCTCTCCCTTCCGACGAAGTGGGAGAACCCACGACAGCACACTCCTCCCCACGCTCTCCCTCCCATCTCCGACGACCATAGCTTGAGCCCCGCCTCCATTTGCCACCCTCTCCGCCATGCTCCACGCCACCAACAACCCACCGACGTCCCCCTCAGTGCCGTCGACGTCCCCAGCCCATTGACAGCCCGAGCGCCCCCAGGTCCTCCACTCCCCTTGTCGTCGCACCCGCACCGCCGCTTGCGCCGCCCGCCCGCCGCCGCTCGCGTTGCCCCCCTCGGGCAACCCCCCTTGCTGGCTTGCTGCTGCCCTCGCGTGCGTGCGTGAGTTTGAGAAACACAAATTGTGTTTTGGGTTAGAGAGAGAGTGGGTTAGAGAGAGAAATGGGTTTTTATTAAAAAAATTAGAAAACAAAAATACAAGACCCACACAGAAAATCTAAAAATACCAAAACGTCATATGCGTTGTTGCAAACGCGTAGGCGCCAGTTTCATCCCAATCCGATGTTTAATTTTCAAGTTATGATTTTTCAAAGTTTACGGTAGTTAATTCAGATTTGATAAAACCACTTATAGTTTTCATAATACACTTGAACCCATACATATGAAAAATATCGTTGTATTCTACTAATCAAGACGGACATTTTGACAGGTCATACAGAATATTTGGACGGGTACTTTTCTCTAAACAAATTGTCGAACGTTTATGATCGCTAGTTTTTAACTTTAGAAATTAGATTTTAATTGATTTTAAATACCAAACATTGATTTGAAGATTTTAATAATTATATGAGCTCAGATAAATAGTTCCTTCTTACGTAAAATTATTTTCCTCATATCTAGCCCATTAAAAAAATTCTTAGTGCGTATTTTGTTACGTTTTAAGATATAATAAAATTAGAAATAACTAATAAAAATAGATAGAAAATAATGTGACCTTTAACCGAATATTTTTGATGTTTGCAGGTACCGTTTCTCCTACACGAGCACCCTTGGAAGCTCTAGCTCCAGCCCCGACTTACTACGACGATATCAAAACTGTAAGTCACTTTAATTCTAATTCTAGAAATTTAGATAGTGTACTCGTATGAACTTAGGACATGACATATAGCCTCAGAACAGTTATTGACATGAACAGATGACTAGAGACCTAACTAAATAGGTAACGAATCAACTGCAGAACGACTTTGACTTGAATGTACGACATTGCTAACTTTCAACTTAGATGGTTGTAGCACACGATCATCTACTTGGGTAAACTGTGTACTAATTGAAATACCACATACTCGAAGCATGGAATCAACATCTTTGTTGGACTTGTCTTTATCCTTTACCTTTATAGTTTTTCAATAAGAAAGTCAATCAGAGATCTTGGTTTAACTATCATAGTAAATATGGAACATCATCTTTGTCACTTAAAAACTATGCATAGACTTAGGATACACTTATTACATGATTGATTGCTCACGTTTAAATAGCTGCATCATTTGCTGCATGACATCTATGACTCAGTAAATGCTAATGAATTGTTGAATAGAATATCTTGTGGTATAACTTATGGAGTATCTTGTGATACATCTTATGGAATATTATATTGTGGAACATCTTGTAATAAAAAGAATATACTTGATAAACATCACAGCCACTTGGGGTTTTGGGGTAACTTATAATAGCGGAAGTGCGGGAGCGACCAGTCCGATCTTTGTTGTTGTCATCGTTCGGGTTCTCGCAACCCCTTTAAAGTTGGAAGGTGACAAATTCACAGACTTGATCACAGATTCTTGAACAGTATTGAATGTCTTGAACAATATTGCATGTATTGATTGACACAATTTTGGTTTAACCCGGGTATGCGCACCCGTGGTATCAGGCGGACTCTTGGTTGCTCATTGTACTTCGCTTTATAAGTCACGAATTAGACTAGACACAATTAATATCCCTTAACTTGGTCATCTCATTTATGTTTCATTATTGCTATGGTTCTTGTACGTTACTATACTTTACTTATCGCACTTGCATGCATGTCTGCTCTTACCTCACTTGTTGCACTTGCATGATCATTTTTAATTGTCTACCATATCTTGTTTCGTACGTTTGTACTATTTTATTTCTATTGCTAGAATTGCTGTGACTTACCTACGGTTCCATTTTCGTGGCACCGTCAGAGGTTCTTGAGCATGAGAAGCGAGAGTTCGACCCATGGGCTGCAATTTTAGCGTTCATGTCGTATCACCTTTCCATTTGTACTTCTTTTCTTCATGCGTCTTTGTTGGAGCGTATTGTGTAGTATGGATTATAATAAATGGACACTGTTGGGTATTTTTGTACATCTCTGCATCGTAAGCTATTTTGTTTTCACTGGTTAACTGTAGACATGCGAATGTAATCAAATAAGTAATGGCCCCCCCGAAGGCGGGTCGTTACACCACTCAGCTCGGTACTGCATTGCAGTGGTTATGAGGGCTTAATAACATGTTGTATCAATTACTTCCACTATATTGCTTTAAAAAAAGTCAGACGTTGAATATTGTAACTTTAAACTAACAATGATGGTTACTTTGCAACTCGCTTATACATATAAGGATGAATACTTGATCGGAAAATTGCAAAACCATGTCCTTAAGTGTACTGATTTATCTTTCAGCACATCATTCATAGTGGGCGAACACGACATAGTGTACGGTGGGACGATACTGCATTTCTTTAGAAACTTAACAAATGGACGTGAACGTTGTTCAGCTCAACCATCATATTTGCCATAGTACTCACCACCTTAGTCAGATTTGACGCTTTTAATCCTTTTGCTACGTTGACTCTCAACTTCAGCCTTATAGTCTTGAACACATCCATCGACTGACTTTTCATGACTGAGATATATATAGCCATATCTGGAAAAATCGTCTATGAATGTTACAAAGTATTGTTGATAATTCCAAGCAATCTTAGGGAATGGCCCACAAGTATCCGTATGTATGGGTTCTAAGACATCTAAAGTCATGTTGGCTTCGAATCTTTTTTTGTTGGTTTGTTTTCCCTTTATACAATCAACACTAACATTAAAATTTGTGAAATCTAAGATATCGAGAATTTTGTCTGACACAAGTCTTTCTATTCTTTTTCCGGAAGATATGACCTAATCTCTTATGTTATAGCGTAGTTGAATTCTCGTCGGTTAATTTTCACTTTGTACCACGTGTATTAGAATGCATGGATTTATTAAATGAAGCAACTGTATCAATTAAATAAAGTTTTTCGTAACCTGACAAAGAACATGAACCAACCAATTTTAAATCATGAAATAAACTAAAATTTTCATTTCCAAATGAACAAGAATAATCGGATTTGTCCAAAGTAAAAATAGAAATCAAATTCCGTTTAAAAACGGTACAATAAATGTCTCATCAAGATCCAAATAAAATCCATTCTTTACTAATAATCTTAAATTTCATATTGCCTCAACTTCAACTGTTTTGCCATCGTCTACATAGATGTATCTTTCAACATAATTTGGCGTTCGACAACTCAGGCATCACTGTATAGGCACACTGATGTGAGAGTTGTTACACTAGAATCTATCCACGATGTGTCTCTAGGTACTGAGGTTAAATTAACCTCAGAATAAGCCAAATTAAGAAGCATACCTTACTTAGGACGTCATGCGCAATAATTAGTGCATTGCTTCTTTTATGTCCTTCCGCTCCACAGAAGAAACAACTAGTACCTTTTGATTCATTCGGGTTTTGTTGTTTTTTTGAGGTGTCGTATCTGTAGCTTCCTTACCCTTCTTTTTTCCTTGCCGTTGGAGGTTGATGTCGGGTGAGCACTTTCTGTCTTATCTTGTTTAAGTCTTTTTTTCTTCTCAGACACTGTGTGGGATGTGCTCATTTAGAGACCAAGTCTCTTTCAACGGTTGTAGCTCACCTTAAACTAGCTAAACTGTAATAAAAGTGATATCAAAATCAGATGCACCAACAAGTTTTTAGAGAGCTCGAGCTGAAATGCTTTCAAGGTGGAAGCAAGACAAGACATCTCCATGATGTACTCTCTATTATTGCCTTTGCCCTTATATCTCAATGAAATTAGGCTTGTCAAGAACATACATATTTCAGCCTTTTCATTCTTGCAAACCTCTTTTCAATATCCTTAAAGAACTCCTTAACCGTCGTGATCTTTTAAACATCGTGCCCGGTAATGCTTCGATTTCTACGGTCGTTACTTTTTGAAGAATCTACATGGCCTGTTGGTTACAAATGAAAAC
>JAULAV010004871.1:0-73039 GCA_030789695.1 Scilla litardierei | reverse complement strand
GTGGAACCGAAAAATAGCCATTCTCAACCAAAAATAAGAAAAGACAAAATTAAGCCAAAAATAATATCATTTTATAAAAAGATCCATATCTTCAATAAAATGTAGAAAATAGCTCCGAGCTCAGAAAAATCCGAAAAAATGTCCATTGGAAAATATTGTCATCTTCAACTGAAAAATAAGAGAAGTCAAAATTAGGATATAAAAATCATATCATTTAATATAAAGATCCATATCTATAAGAAAATTTAGAAAATAGCACTGATCTTAGAAAAATCCGCAAAAATGTCAATTGGAACCGGGAGATCACAATCTTCAATTTAAAAATATAAGAAGACAAAATTAGGCAAAAAAATTTAATAAAACGATTCATATCTTCCAGAAAATCTAGAAAACAGATCGGATCTCAGAAAAATCCACAAAAATATACGTTGGAACAGGGAGATCGCCATCTTCAATCAAAAAAAAATAAGAAAAAGACTAAATTAGTCCAAAAAATCATATCATTTAATAAAAAGATCTATATCTTTAATAAAATTTATAACATAGCACGTGCTGAGAAAAATCCGCAAAAATTTCCGTTGGACCCGAGAGAATGCCATCATCAAATTAAAAATAAGAAAGAGAAATTAGGCGATAAAATCATATCATTTAATATAAAGATCCATATCTTATAGAAAATGTAGAAATTAGCACTGAGATCAGAAAAAATACGCAAAAATTTTCGTTGGAACCGGGAGAACGCCATATTCAATTAAAAAAAAAATAAGAGAATACAAAATTAAGCCAAAAATTCTATCATTTAATAAAATATCCATATTTTCCAGAAAATATAGAAAATAACCTCGAGCTCAGAAAAATTCGCAAAAATGACAATTGATACCGGAATATCGCCATCTTCAACTAAAAAATAAGAGACAACAAAATTAGGCTATATAAATCATATCATTTAATACAACGATCCATATCTTCAAAAAATGCAGAATAGACACGATCTTAGAAAAATCAGCAAAAATTTCCGTTAAAATCAGGAGATCGCCATCTTCAACTTAAAAACAGAAGACAAAATGAGGCTATATAAATCTTATCAGTTAATATAAAGATCCACATATTTAGAAAATGTAGAAAATAAACCCGAGCTCAGAAAAATCTGCAAAAAATTCTGTTGGAACCAGGAGATCGCCATCTTCAACTTAAATAAAAAAGAATATAAAATAAGGCGCTAAAAATCATATCATTTAATATAAAGATTCATATCTTCTAAAAATGTAGAAAATAGACCGGAGTTTAGAAAAATCTGCAAAAATGTCCATTGGAATCTGGGGATTACCACCTTTAACTGAAAAATAAGAGAATGCAAAATTCGGTTATAAAAACATCATATCATTTAATATAAATATTCATATCTTATAGAAAATGTAGATTCATATCTTACAGAAAATGTAGAAATAGTACGGATCTCAGAAAAATTTGTAAAAATATTCGTTGGAACAAGGAGATCGCCATCTTCAACCTAAAAAATAAGAGCATACAAAATATGGCCAAAAAATCTTACCATTTAATAAAAACATCCATATCTTCCAGAAAATGTAGAAAATAACATTAAGCTCAGAAAATCAGTAGAATTGTCCGTTGGAATCAGGGTATCACCGTCTTCAACTGAAAAATAAGAGAAGACAAATTAGGCTATAAAAACCATATCATTGAAAATAAGATTTATATCTTATAGAAAATGAAGAAAATACCCACGATCGAAGAAAAATCAGCAAAAATATCCGTTGGAACTGGAAGATCGCCATCTTCAACTGAAAAAAGTGAAGACAAAAGTGGGCTATAATAATCAAATCATTTAATATAAAGATTCATAGCTTACAGAAAAAGAAGAAACTAGCCCGGAGCTTAGAAAAATCCGTAAAAATATCGGTTGGAACCGGGAGATCGTAATCTTCAACTAAGAAATAAGAGAAGAGAAACTTTGGTTATAAAAATCATATAATTTAATAAAAAGATTCATATCTTCCAGAAAATGTAGAAAATAACACTGAGCTCAGAAAACTATGCATAAAATGCATGTTGGAACCGGAGATTTCAATATTCAACTGAAAAACAAGATAAGACAAATTTAGGATTTAAAATCATATCATTTAATATAAATATCCATATATATCATAAAATGTAGAAAATAGCACCGAGCTCAGAAAAATCCGTAAAAATGTTCGTTGGAACCGGGAGAAGAGGTAACTATGGATGATCTAAGATTAGCTAATGAACAAATTTGGTCTAAGTATTCTAAGTTGGTAAATAGATATACTAAAATCAAAGATGAGCTAACTAGTCTTCAAACCACACCTAAGCCTGTCATCACCAATAACGACACCGTTGTTGAAACCTTGAGAACTGAGATTGTAAATCTCAAATCTCAACTTGAGCATGTTAACATTGAGGATTCGGATGAACATGAGATAGCGGATTTGATTTCACGAAACTCAACTTTGAGTACTGAGAATGAGAATATCAAGTCACGTGTTTGTGAACTCACAATGCAAGTGTCCACATTGGATACTAAAATACTTTCTCTCACTGAGAAATATGAGTCCACAATAGGCCGGATTGAGAAATTCAATAAAGGCAAGGATCATTTGGATAATATTCTGAATGACTTACTTCTGACCAATCATTGTATTGGCTTGGGGTATAAGAAGAAAAATTCATCCAAATCTTCCACCACCTTTGTAAGGCTGACGTGCCTTTATATTTCATATATTTACGCACGTTTTCTTCTGTGTTTTCCGTATTTTACCGCCGTCTTATATTCCCTTTCTCGTGTTTTCTTGTGTTTTCTTGTTTTCTTTCACTTTTCCGTGTTTTCCGTGTTTTGCAGGAGTTTACTGGTATTTGGGCATAAAACGATGATATCATGTGTCCCCGAAGCAACGGGAGGAGTCACGCGTGATCCAGGGGGTCAAACGACGAAGATTGCATCTTTCAGCCTCTCACCCGGTCGGTTGGTCATCTCCAACCGATTGGGTGATGCACGCGTGCACCACCCGGATGCAGCTTGGAGCTCACGAGAAGTCACCCGGTCGGTTCAGTGACCGGGTCACAAGCTCAAAGTCTCTGGAAAATCGAAGTTGATTACCAACCGATCGGGTGACCTTCACCCGATCGGTTCACCTGTAGCTGAATTTCAACAGCCCAAACTCGAAGATCCAACCGGTCTCCTCACCCGGTCCGCACCAAGATCCAACCGGTCGGCACCAAGATCCAACCGACCACACCAAGTTCCAACCGACCGGTTCATACTGACCGGGTGAAACCCCGCATTGTGTTGTAATTTTGTGAAGCGGCTCACCCGACCGGTTGACTTGTCAACCGATCGGGTGATGTCATTTTCTATAAATAGAACCCTAGGTTTCCCAGATTCGAGAGTTGGTTATTTTTTACTGTTTTCTTCATTTTGTGACGGCTGTAATTTTCCAGTTTTTGTAAGTTTTCAGATCTTTATCAAAATTTAGTATTATCTTAATTGCTTTACTACCTTTGCATTTCTATTGTCTGATTATGATTTCGACGGTTCATTTTCATTTAGATCGCTTTTTAATGAATATTTGTGAGTAGTTCCCAAATCTGGGATTTTGGCGGAAACCCCTTCGTGGGCTCTCCCCGATGCGTCCATAGCGTTAGGAAATCGATAGGGATTAGTAATATAACGGTTACGCGGGGTGTTTTATTGTCATCAGCGGGAAAAATACCGCCTTTGACCGTCGGGCCAAGGGGGAATAAACTTGGCGGTTGACTCCCTAGCCATAGCTCACGCCCTTAGCGTAGATGCCGAATCCTAGCACGCGGGGAGCGACAGGATGAGACGTTGGGAGTTATCGTTGCGAGCTTAGTGCTCCCAGAGTCGATCAGTGTTAATGGACACGGGAGTGCCCACTGACCGAACCCGGGAAGTCTGGCGTATCATCCTGGGCACCGACCGGAATATCGGGCCCATGGGATGCCGGTACAACTTTCAGAGGTAACGTCTCACCATTAGACCCTAATTCCGATCTCTATCCTACCCGTAGGCCGTATCGGTGAGAGTCGCTCGTTGGGGTGGAAACCAAAGTCCTGGGTTTTTATTTCATATTGTCTATTCCCTGCAATATTCCTTTACCGTGACAACCCATCATTCGATCTGGGCTAGCTCACCCATGAGGTGATTTTGATCCTCTTTAACACAACCACAACCACGCCTCCCTGTATTCGACTCCCAAGCCACACTACAACACCGTGCGCTTGCGATTATAAATATCTAAACCCTCACCGGTCCCCCGGCCATTTGCGGCTTGCAAACCGGGGGCACGTCAAGTTTATGGTGCCGTTGCCGGGGAGGCAACGTGCTTGTTATTTTTGGATTTCATGAACCCCAGTGTCTAGCTCTCATCCCTACCTCGCGATAATTTTCGCATTCTTCCTTTTTCTTTTTTCTTTCTTATTTTTACTTTTATTTCTTATCTTATCTGTTTCTTTCCCACTGTTCGCTTCACGGGTGTTTGTTGTTTTCCATGCGCAGGAGTTCAAGAAGTCTCGATGACTTGATCCCCGTTGATCCAGAGATAAACGCCACCCTAAGGCGTTTGGCCGTCGAGAAGCGAAGAAGAGAGGATCCTGAAGCCATGGGGGAGAACACCCCACCTCACAAGTCTCTGCTGGAGTACTCGATGCCATCTATCGAGTCCACCTCCGCCATCCGTCCTCCAGCTATTACGGCCCAAAGCTTCGAGCTTAAGCCATCTTTGGTGACGTGGATCCAGCAGGATCAATTTTTGGGTGCACCCATGGAGAGCCCGATTGAGCATCTAGACTCCTTCTTGGAGAAATGTGACACCTTCCGGATAAACGGTGTCACAACTGAGGCTATCCGACTGAAGTTGTTCCCCTTCTCCTTGCGAGATAAGGCCAAGATGTAGCTTAGGGGGAAGGACCCGAATACGTTCAACACCTGGGAGAAGCTCTCAAATGCTTTCCTGACGAAGTTCTTTCCTCTGGAGAAGACCATGAAGCTGAGGAGCGAGATCTCCTCCTTCTCCCAGGCCAGCCACGAGTCCTTGCATGAGGCTTGGACAAGATACAAGGAGATGCAAAGAAGATGTCCCCACCATGAGCTCCCCAAGTGGCAGATCATAAATCTGTTTTATAATGGGTTGAGGGACGATTTAAAATCTTCCATGGACGCTGCGGCTGGAGGGTCCTTTATGTCGAGAATTGAAGAAGATGCCGGACAGATTCTTGAAAATATGGCATCCAACAATGAGCGGTGGTGTGACGAGAGAGCCACACCTAGATCTGGGGGCATCCATAGAGTCGAGGACGTCGACAAATTGTCAAGCAAGTTTGACTTGCTGTCAACCCAGATCTTCGCATTGATGGTAGGCGCCGGTGGCGTCGGTTCACAACAAATTGCTGTGGTAGAATCCGAAGTTTTTGGGGAGTTCGACAGTGGTGACATCTCACCACCGTTGGATCAGGCGAGCGCGTTATTTTACAATCCTACGGGGAATGCGCCATTTCCACCACGAACCAACTCAAACCTGGTCTACTCTCCCAACAACTGGAATCATCCGAACCTTAGTTATCGGGCGCTTTATCAACAGCCGGCTCAGCAACAACAGCAGATATATCAGTCGGCTAGGCCCCAGCAGCAGTTTCAGCAGCAGCAATTTCAGCAGCAGCAACCTCCACCACAGTATCAACAGTATGCTCCTAGGAATCAGCAGCCCACCCAGCAGCAATACGGCCAGCAGAGGGCCATTTCTCCGGTTGAGTCCCTCCTGACTCAATACATCGCCAATCAGGCGAAAATAAATCTGAAGCTGGAGATGGGACAAAGAGTCCTCACTGATCAGGTGACCCAACTGGGGTTGCAAGTGGCGAACCTTCAGAGGCCGCAGAATTTATTACCGCCACAGCCTGAGGTGAACCCTAGGGGGGTAAATCGGACCTTGGCGCTCACACATGAGCATGAGAACGTGTCCGCCATCGTCTTGAGGAGTGGAACTCAAATACCTACGAGAGAGCCCCCCAAAGGACCGGAAGCACCGTTGGTCGTGGAACGACCAACTGAGAAATTAAATGACGACGGTGCTTCGTCGCCCAAGCCAACTACTCCGGAGGGAGTCCATAGTGAGGAGAAGAAGAAGGATGAGGAAGGGAACCTAAGAGTGTTCAAGCCCGTTGTGCCTTTCCCGCAACGGCTTGCCAAAGCCAAAATCGATGAGAAGTATGGCAAATTCTTTGCCATGGTGAAAGATATGAGCTTACAAATCCCCTTCCTCGAGGCCATCGAGACAATTCTCTCATATGCCAAATTTTTGAAAGACTTGGTGACACGGGGATCTAGAAAAGAGAATGTCGTGTTAACGGCGGAGTGCAGCGCACTCATTCAGCGCGCAAATCCGCCCAAGCTCAAGGACCCTAGAAGTTTCTCCATCCCTTGCTCTATTGGGGAAGTGCAAATCCAGAGGGTGCTCGTTGATCTTGGCGCGAGCGTCAGCTTAATGCCCCTATTGTTGTACAAGAGAATAGGGATGTGAGACTTAGAGCCCACCGACATGACATTACAACTTGCTGACCGTTCGGTCAAGTACCCGGTGGGAGTAGTGGATGACCTCCCCGTCGATGTGAAAGGAGTACATGTGTCGGTTGATTTTGTGGTGATGGACATGCCGGAAGACAAGCATACCCCAATTATTCTTGGACGGCCCTTTATGGCAACCGCCGGAGTTTTGATAGACGTAAAGAATGGGAAGCTTTCCCTCAATGTGGGCCAAGAAAGAGTCGAATTTGACTTAGGCTTGTCGATGAATCATCCAAACCCCCCGGACGATCCTAGTATTAGTGTGCTGGAGAGTGAAGAAGATAGAGCTGTTGAAACAAGTGCCTGAGAAGTGCTCTCGAGGAATCCTCCCGATAGCTTGGGGGACCTTGGAGAGCAAGTTGGCTCCCCTAAGAATGAAGTTGCTAAGGAGGCGGTCACGCGACATGTGATCCCTCCCGGATTTCCTAAGTCTCCTCCTACGAGGAGGAAAGGGACAGAACCAATGGACCTCACCGGTGATGAGGTCCGGATCCTGAAAAAGATGGCGGTAGACGCCAATTTGAGGGAGAAGCCCCTGGATCCTGTAGACAAAGGGAGGGTAGTTGAGCAAATTTTTTTACAGCCGCCGACTACACCAATAGCCACAAGCTCTGGAGTTGAAGAGATGCCGGATTTTGGGCATCACCCGTATCGCCCACCATGAACATCATCAACGGGCGTCGAGCTAAACGACGTTAAACAAAAGCGCTTCATGGGAAAATCATTTACTGATATGATTTTTATATCCTAATTTTGTCTTCTCTTATTTTTCAACTGAAGATGGCGATCTCCCAGTTCCAACGGACATTTTTGCGGATTTCTTTAAACTCCGAGCTATTTTCGACATTTTATTGAAGATATGAATATTTTTATTAAATGATATGATTTTTGTAGACTAATTTTGTATTCTCTTATTTTGCAGCTGAAGATGACGATCTCACAATTCCAACAGACATTTTTGCGGAATTTTCTAAGCTGCGATTATTTTCGACATTTTATTGAAAATATGAATATTTTATTAAATGATATGATTTTTGCAACCTAATTTTGTATTTTCTTATTTTGCAGTTGAATTTGGCGATCACCCGGTTCCAACGGACTTTTTTGCAGATTTTTCTGAGCTCCAGGCTATTTTCTACAGTTTATGGATGAAATTGATCTTTTTTAAATGATATGATTTTTACAGCCGAATTTTGTCTTCTTATTTTACAATTGAAGATGACGATCTTTATATTAATTGATATTATTTTGGCCTAATTTTGTCTTCTCTTATATTTAAGTTGAAGATGACGTTCTCTCGGTCACCACGAACATTTTGGCGGATTTTTCTGAGATCCCGGCTATTCTCCACATTTTCTAGAAGATATAGATTATTTTATTAAATGATATGATTTT
Source organism: Scilla litardierei (assembly GCA_030789695.1). Taxonomy (NCBI): domain Eukaryota; kingdom Viridiplantae; phylum Streptophyta; class Magnoliopsida; order Asparagales; family Asparagaceae; genus Scilla; species Scilla litardierei. Next base: position 65,025 of record JAULAV010004871.1, on the reverse strand, counting down.
TGGCCTAATTTTGACTTCTCTTATTTTTATGTTGAAGTTGGCGATCTCCGGGTTCCGATGGACATTTTTGCGGATTTTTGTGAGCTCGTGGCTATTTTCTACATTTTCTAGAAGATAATGAATTTTATATTAAATGATGTGATTTTTATATTCTAGTTGTTCTCTAATTTTTTTCAGTTGAAGAAAGCGATCTACTGGTTCCAAAGGACATTTTTACGGATTTTTCTGAGCTCCGGACTATTTTATATATTATATTGAAGATATGGATCTTTTTATTAAATGATATGATTTTTGTAGCCTAATTTTTTTCTCTCATATTTTTCAGTTGAAGATGGCGATCACCAGGTTCCAACGGAAATTTTTTCGGATTTTTCTGAGCTCCGGTCCATTTTCCACATTTTCTGTAAGATATGAATCTTTTTTAAATGATATGATTTTTGTAGCCTAATTTTGTTTTCTCTTATTTTCCAATTGAAGATGATGATCTTTTTATTAAATGTTATTATTTTTGGCTTAACTTTGTCTTCTCTTATATTTCAGTAGAATAAGACGAACTACCGGCTCCAACGGACATTTTTGTGTATTTTTCGGAGTTTCGGGCTATTTTCCATGTTTTATGAAAGATATGGATCTTTATATTAAATGATATGATTTTTGTAGCCTAATTTTGTCTTCTCTTACTTTACAGTTGAAGATGACGATTTTGTTATTAAATGATATGATTTTTTGGCCAAATTTTGTTTTCTATTATATTTCAAAGGAAGATGTCGATCTCCCAGTTCCAACGAATTTTTTTGCGGATTTTTCCGAGCTACGGGTTATTTTGCACATTTTCTATAAAATTTGGATCTTTATATTAAATGACTTGATATTTGTAGCATAATTTCGTCTTCTCTTTTTTTCTAGTTGATTATGGCGATCTTTTATTAAATGCTATGATTGTTTGGCCTAATTTGGTATTCTCTTATATTTCAGTGGAAGATGGCTATCTCCCGGTTCCAACGGACATTTTTGTAGATGTTTCTAAGTCCCGGGCAATTTTCCATATTTTCTGGAAGATATGGATCATTTATTAAATGATATGATTTTTGGCATAATTTTGTCTTCTCTTATTTTCCTATCGAATATGGCGATCTTCCGGTTCCAATGGACATTTTTGCGGATTTTTCTAAGCTTAAGGATATTTTCTACATTTCTAGAAGATAAGGATATTTATATTAAATGACATGATTTTTATATCCTAAATTTGTTCTTTTATTTTTCATTTGAAGATGGCTATCCCCCCAGTTTCAACGGACATTTTTATGGATTTTCTGAGCTCCGGGCTATTTTCTACATTTTACTGAAGATATGAATCTTTTTATTAAATGATATGATTTTTGTAGCCTAATTTTAACTTCTCTTATTTTTAATTTTAAGATGGCAATCACCCGGTTACAACGGACATTTTTGGGGATTTTTCTGAGCACCGGGATATTTTCCACATTTTCTGTATGGTATGGTTCTTTATATTAAACGATATGATTTTGTAACCTAATTTTGTTTTCTCTTACTTTCCAGTTGAAGATGACGATGTTTTTTATTTAATGATATGATTTTTGGCTTAATTTTGTATTCTCTTATATTTCAGTTGAAAATGTCGATCTCCCAGTTCCAACGAACATTTTTGATTTTTTTGAGATCTGGGCTATTTTCCACATTTTTTGAAAGATATGAATCGTTTTATTAAACGATATCAGGAAAGACAAAATTAGACCAAAAAATGTCCGTTGGAACCGGGAAATCACCATCTTCAACTGAAATATAAGAGAAGACAAAATTAGGAACCAGGAAAACACAGTCTTCAATAATAAAAATGTCCGTTTGAACCGGGATATCGCCATCTTCAACTAATTTGATTTTTGTTTATCATTTTCTAAGATTCGTGCTATTTTCTACATTTTATGGAATATATGGATCTTTTTATTAAATGATATGATTTTCATAGCATAAGTTTGTCTTCTCTTATTTTCCAGTTGAAGATGGCGATCTTTTTATTACATGATATAATATTTGACCTAATTCTGTCTTCTGTAATATTCTAGTTGAAAATGTCGATCTCCCGATTCCAGCAGACATTTTAGGTATTTTTTGAACTCCGGGCTATTTTCCACATTTCCTAGAAGATATGAATCGTATTATTAAACAATATGATTTTTGGGCCTAATTTTGTCTTATCTTATTTTCCAATTGAAGATGTCGATCTCCTGGTTCCAACGGACATTTTTGCAGATTTTTCTGAGCTCGGAGCTATTTTCTACATTTTCTGGAAGATAAGAATCTTTATATTGAATGATATGATTTTTAAATCCTAATTTTATCTTCTCTAAATTTTTAGTTGAAGATGGCTATCTTCCGGTTCCAATGCTAATTTTTGCAGTTTTTTGATCTTCGGGCTATTTCTTAAATTTTATTGAAGACATATATCTTTTTATTAAATGATAATTTTTTAGCCTAAATTTGTCTTCTCTTATTTTTCAGTTGAAGATGGTGATCTCCCGGTTCAACAGACATTTTTGCTAATTTTTCTGAGCTCTGGGCTATTTTCTATATTTTATGGAAGATTTGAATCTTTATATTAAATGATATGATTTTTATAGCCTAATTTTGTCTTGTCATATTTTTTCAGTTGAAGATGGCGATCTCCAGTTCCAACAGACATTTTTGCATATTTTTCTGAGCTCGCCGCTATTTTCTAAAAGATATGGATCTTTTTATTAAATGTTATGATTTTTTGGCCTAATTTTGTCTTCTCTTATATTTTTTAGGTTTAAGATTGCGATCTTCCGATTCCAACGGACATTTTTGCAGATTGTTTTGAGCATGGGGCTATTTTTTATAGTTTATTGAAGCTATGGAACTTTATATTAAATGATATGATTTTATAGCCCAATTTGTCGTCTTATTTTTTTAAATTGAAGATGGTGATCTTCTGGTTCCAACGGACATTTTTGCAGATTGTTCTGACCTCGGGACTATTTTCTACAGCTTATTGAAGATATGAATTTTTTTATTAAATGATATGATTTTTAGGCCTAATTTTGCCTGCTCTTATTTTTCAGATGAAGATAGCGACATCTGTAAACATGATTAAGTCATAAGGCAGAAACGTTCAATTAAATATAGGAACTAAGATATTTATAATCTTCACCTGGGGTTGGAAGACATTGTGTCACTTAGTTAATTAAACATGTTTCTCTACCTTCTTCTCCATAACTTACGTACTCAAATTGTGATGGATTGTAGTGTGTACCAAGGGATATGGCCATGACCTATTTATAGATTCCCCGAATCAATCTTGTGTGTCCATCAAGCACTAGATGTAACGAATGAAATTGGTTGGGCTGTTATAACTCTTAGGAAGTTATAACCATCAGGCTATAACCAAAAATGGTTATAATAATATATTATTATTATTAATTTAAAGCTAGGCATAAATCTGTCGCATTGGACCACCCTACCAAATTTTTGTTGTGGTGGATTTTACAACTAATTCAATTGATGTCTATGTTTACAAGATTTAGAATGACTAAATTTAATAAAAGAATGGTGAAAAACAAAAAAAGGTCGCTGGAAGGATTTGATCCTGCAACCAGCAGGATGAATGAATGAAACTGAAGACCAACAGATTGAAGAACACCTTTGTGCCATCCTCTGCACTTCACTATTATGCAGTGATTTTTAATGCATTGATTAATATTTTTTAATCAACTACTAATTCTTGTTTCTGACGAGGACTTGATCCGAGTCGCTACATACAATCGCCCTAATTATGGCACCTTGACCACCCTGCCACATTTAATTGTTGTGTTGATATTCGAAATAAATCAATTTAAACAGATTTCAAATGTGTGTGTAGATTAATGCTTTTATTTTTGCTTCATGCTTTCGCGTGCATATCCATTTATTGTACTTCATGCTTCAACGGCCAGCCTGGATTTGTCCTCTGTTGCGATGTATGTGGGCTGTCTTTGGAAATTAAGATTAAAAGTCTTTTCTTGATGTATTTTATTTGTTTTTAATTGGGTTATTTGTGCAAGGACAACAAAGGATTATTGTTTAATTATTGTTTTTGATTTTATTTACAGAACTTTTTCTTTGATTAAGAAAGATCTGTACACAAATTTATACGTCCGATATCACTAACTCATTCTTTTTATGGATTAATTACTAACTAATTCTGTTTTTGTGGCCCGCCTATGGGCCTTTCCCTCTACTGTGGCCCTCCTATGGGCTGGCCTGAACCACCGCAAAGATTTACGGGTCCCACACACTTGCACCGTTTGCAGTGGTGGGTAAGTAGGCCCGAATATTGAAACACATGATACAGGATTACATCCCTTGGCCTAAATTAAATGTTTAATTATGTTTTGATTTACTTGATTAAATGTTTTGTTTAATTAAGAAGGTGAATTATAAGGGGCATTTGTACATTCTTAATAATTTAACTATTTTGATGGGGGTAATAAATCTCATTATTATTTGATGAGTAAAATTTATAATTTACATAAAACAAAGAATTCTAATCATGTTTTGTAAAGTTCTTATCTTGAGAATTGAATTTGTTTTATGTTATATGTGTTATGTTTGAGGAATTTAGGTACACCAAAGTGACCAAAATTCAATGTGTTTATTTATAATTGTCTTTCATGTCACCAATAAACTTAAATACATAGTAAGTATTTTCATTGAATGTTGGAGTTTAATTTTCCCAAAGGAAATTAAACTTTCAATAATCGATGGATATATGAATGAAAAACTGGACTTCTTAAATTAGATATATTTTGATTATCCAAAGATATCATGTATACCTTTTGAGATGTTCAATTTCTTATGAAAATTTTTATGGCATTAATTTTGAGTTTGACGATATGTTGTACAATTTTATCTCCAATTATTTTTTAAGCTGAAGATGGCGATCTCCCGGTACCAACGAACATTTTTGCGAATTTTTCTAAGCACCAGGCTATTTTCTATATTTTCTGTAAGATATAAATCTTTAATATTAAATTATATGATTTTTATAGCCTAATATTACTCGGCTCGAAGCTATTTTCTGCATTTTCTGGAAGATGTTGATCTTTTTATTAAATGATATGATTATTGGCATATTTTCGTCATCTCTTATTTTTCAGTTGAAGATGAATCTCCCTGTTCCAACAGACATTTTTTGGATTTTTCTGAGCTCGGGTCTATTTTCTGTATTTTCTAGAAGATATGAATCTTTTTAATAAATAGCATTTTGGCCTAATTTTGTTTTCTCTTATTTTTCAATTGAAGATGTTGATCACCCTGTACCAACGGACATTTTTGCGGATTTTTGTGTGCTCGGAGCTATTTTCTACATTTTATTGAAGTTTTAGATCTTTTTATTAAATGTTATGATTTTTTTCACCCAATTTTGTCTTCTCTTATTTTTTTCAGTTGAAAATGGCGATCTCCCGATTCCAACAGACATTTGTGCATATTCTTCTGAGCTCTAGTCCTTGATACTGGCTATCAATTAGACTTAAGTATGACTCTTTATATTCCTACAATTATAAGGAATTTTGTTTCCCTTCCGAAGTTGGATTTATATGGTTATAAATGTAAATTAGAACATGGATGTTTTAATTTGTATAATCATGTTAAACTTGTTGATTCTGATATACTTATTGATAGATTGTATAAATTGATGCTTAATGATAAATTTTCTGAACCCTAGTGGATCTTTATCTTTTAATTAAATGATATGATTTTTATATTCAACGTTTGTCTTCTCTTATTTTTTCAGTTGGAGATGACGATCTCCCGGTTCCAACAGACATTTTTGCGTATTTTTCTTAACTCGGGGCTATTTTCGACATTTTCTGTAAGATATGGTTCTTTTTATTAATGAAATGATTTTTACTGCCTAATTTTGTCTTCTCATTTTTTCAGTTGAAGATGGTGATCTCCCAGTTCCAACAGACATATTTGTAGATTATTCTGAGCCCGGGGCCATTTTCTAAATTTTCGGGAAGATATTTATCTTTTTACTACATGAAATGATTTAATTGCCTAATTTTGTCGTCTCTTATTTTTCAGTTGAATATGGTGATCTCCCGGTTCCGACTGACATTTTTTGTGGATTTTTCTGAGGCCGGGTCATTTTCTACATTTTATTGAAGATATGTATCTTTTTATTAAATGATATGATTTTTGTAGCCTAATTTTGTCTTCTCTAATTTTTATTGAAGATGGTGATCTCCCGGTTGCAAAGACATTTTTGCGGATATTTCTGAGCTCATGACCGATTTCTATGTTTTTATAATATACAGATCTTCTTATTAAATGATATGATTTTTATCGCCTAATTTTGTCTGCTCTTATTTTTTTAAGTTGAAGATGTCAATCTCCCGATTCCAACGGACATTTTTGAGCTTTTTTTACCTCGGGGCTATTTTCTACATTTTATTGAAGATATGGATCTTTTGTTAAATGATATGATTTTTATAGCCTAACTTCTCGTATTCTTCAGTTGAAGATGGCGGTCTCCCGATTCCAACAGACATTTTTGCGGATTTTTCTGATCTCGGGGCTATTTTTTGTATTTTCTGGAAGATATCAATTGTTTTATAAATTGATATGATTTTTGACCAAATTTTGTCTTCTCTTATTATTTTTCGTTGATGATGGTGATCTCCTGGTTCCAACAGACATTTTTTTTGCAGATTTTTTTGAGTTCGTGTCTATTTTCTGCATTCTCTCGAAGATTTGGATCTTTTTATAGTTAATGATATGATTTTTAAGCCTAATTTTGTCTTCTCTTATTTTTCAGTTGAAGAGGTTGATCTTTTAGTTCCAATAGATATTTTTACGGATTTTTCTTAGCTCGAAACTATTTTCAAATGTTCATTGAAGATATGGATATTTTTATTACATTATATGATTTTTATAGACTAAGTTTGTCTTCTCTTATTTTTCAATTAATGATGTCGATCTCCCGGTTCCAACGGACATTTTTGCAGATTTTTTTGACCTCGAGGCTATTTTCTAAATTTACTAGAAGATATGAATCTTTTATTAAATGATTTGATTTTTGGCGTAATTTTGTCTTCTCTTATTTTTCAGTTGAAGATGGCGATCTCCCAGTTCCAACGGACATTTTTAGGGATTTTTCTGAGCTCCAAGCTATTTTCCTCATTTTCTGTAAAATATGAATCTTTATATTAAATAATATGATTTTCTTCTCTTATTTTTAAGTTGAAGATGGCGATCTCCCAATTCCAACGGACATTTTAACCAATTTTTCTTAGATCGGTGCTATTTTTCTAAAAATTTTGGAAGTTTTGGATCTTTTTATTAAATGATATAATTTTTTGGCCTAATTTTATCTTCTATTTTTTAAGTTGAAGATGGTGATCTACCAGGTCTAACAGATATTTTTGTGGATTATTCTGACCTCTGTGCTATTTCCTAATCTAGAAGATATGGATCTATTTATTTAATTATACGATTTTTGGCCTAAGTTTGTCTTCTCTTATTTTTCAATTAAAGATGGCAATCTACATGTTCCAACGGGCATTTTTGCGGATTTTTATGAGCTCGATACTATTTTCTACATTTTTGGAAGATATGGATCTTCTTATTAAATTATTTGTTTTTATAGCCTACATTTCTCTTCTCTTATTTTTAGTTGAAGATATCTACCGGTTACAATGCACATTTTGCTGTTTTTTCTTAACTTGGGGCTATTTTTCTACATTTTCTGGAAAATATGTACCTTTTTATTAAATGGTATGATTTTTGGCTTAATTTTGTCTTCTCGTTTTTAAGTTAAAGATGTTGATGTCTAGTTCCAACGTACATTAAGGCGGATTTTTCTGAGCTTCGAGCTATTTTCTGCATTTTCTATAAGATATGAATCTTTATATTAAAAGATATAGCTTTTATAGCCTAATTTTGTCTTTTCTTATTTTTTAGTTGAAAATGGCGATATCCAGGTCCCAACGGACATTTTTGCGGATTTTTCTGAGCTCAGGACTATTTTTCTACATTTTCTGGAAGATTTGTATCTTTTTATTAAATTATTTGATTTTTGCAATAATTTTGTCTTCTATTATATTTCAGATGAAGATGGCGATCTCCCGGTTCCAACGAATATTTTTGCAGATTTTTCTGAGCTCCAGTCTATTTTCTACATTTTCTGTAAGATATGAATCTTTATATTAAATGATATGATTTTATAGCCTAATTTTGTCTTCTCTTATTTTTCAGTTGAAGATGGGCAACTCTCGTTTCAAACAGATATTTTTGCAGATTTTACTTAGATCGGAGCTATTTTTTATATTTTTTACAAGATGTGGATCTTTTTATTAAATGATATCACGCCTCTCTTATTTTTCAGTTGAAGATGGCGATCTCCATGTTCCAACGGACATTTTTGCATATTTTTTGAGCTAAAGGCTATTTTCTTCATTTTATGGAAGATAAGAATCATATATTACATGATATGATTTTTGGCCTAATTTTGTCTTCTCTAATTTTTTTGCTGAAGATAGCGATCTCTCAGTTCCAACGGACACGGATTTTTTCGGCCTTGAGTACATTTTCTGGAAGATATAGATCTTTTTATTAAATCATCTGATTTTTTGGCCTAATTTTGTCTTCTCATATATTTCAGATGAAAATGGCGATCTCCCGATTTCAACAGACATTTTTGCGGATTTTTCTGAGGAATCTTTATATTAAATGATATGATTTTATAGCCTAATTTTATCTTCTCTTATTTTTCAGTTATTGATGATCTCTCGGGATATTTTGGTGGATTTTACTTAGCTCTGTATTTTCTGGAAGATGTGGATCTTTTTAATAAATAATATGATTTTTGTCATAATTTTGTCTTCTCTTATTTTTAAGTTAAAGATGGCGATCTCTCTGCTGCAACAGACATTTTTACGGATTTTACTCAGCTCGGAGCTATTTTCTGTATTTTCTAGAAGAAATGATTCATTTTACTATATTATATGATTTTGGCATTAGTTTATCTTCTCTTATTTTTTCAGTTGAAAATGGAGATCTCCCTGTTCCAACGGAAATTTTTGCTGATTTTTCTGAGCTCGGGCCTATTTTCTGACTTTTCACGAAGATATGGATCTTTTTATTAAATGATATCATTTGTGCCAAAATTTGTATTCTCTCATTTTTCAGCTGAAGATGGCGATTTCCATGTTCAAACTGACATTTTTGGGGATTTTTCTATGCTCGGGGCTATTTTCTACATTTTATTGAAGATCTGTATCTTTTTATTAAATGATATGATTTTTTCGCCTAATTTTGTCTTCTCTAATTTTTCAGTTGAAAATGGCGATCACCTGATTCTAACGGGCATTTGTGAGGATTTTTTTTGAGCTCGGTATTATTTTTGTATTTTCTGGAATTTATAAATATTTTTATTAAATGATTCGATTTTTAGCCTAATTTTGTCTTCTCTTTTTTGTTAAAAATGACGATCTTCCGGTTCCAACGAACATTTGCGCGGATTTTTCTTTGCTCCGGGCTATCTTTTTACATTTTCTATAAGATATGAATATATATTAATTGATATGATTTTTATAGCCTAATTTTTGTCTTCTCTTATTTTTCAGTTGAACATGGAGATCTCCCGGGTCCAACGGACATTTTTACGAATTTTTCCGAGCTCGTCGCTATTTTTATATATTTTCAGAAAGTTATGGATATCTTTATTAAATGACATGACTTATTGGTCTAATTTTGTCGTCTCTTATTTTCTTGTTGGAGATGGATATCTCCCGGTTCGCACATAACATATTTCATTGAAGATGGCTATCTAATTTTGTCGTCTTTAGGGATTTTTCTAAGCTCCGGGCGATTTTCTAAATTTTCTATAAAATCTGAATTTTAATATTAATTGATATAATTTTTAACTTAATTTTGTCTTCTCTATTTTTCAGTTGAAGATGTCAATCTCCCGGTTCCAACGGACATTTATGCGGATTTTTCTCAGCTCGGAACTATTTTCAAAAGTTCATTGAAAATATGCATTTTTTATCAAATGGTATGATTTTTATAGACTAAGTTTTTCTTCTCTTATTTTTCAATTAAAGATGGCGATCTCCCGGTTCAAACAGACAATTTCACAGATATTACGGTCCACGAGGTTATTTTCTAAATTTTCTGGAAGATATGGATCTTTTTATTAAATGATTTTATTTTTGGCCTAATTTTGTCTTCGCTTATTTTTCGATTGAAGATGCCTATCTCTGGGTTCCAACAGATATTTTGCGGATTTTTCTGTGCTCCGAGTTATTTTCTACATTTTCTGTATGATATGAATCTTTATATTAAATTATATGATTTTATAACTTAATTTTGTCTTCTCTTATTTTTAAGTTGAAAATGGCGATCTTCCGATTCCATTGGACATTTTTGCGGATTTTTCTGAAATTGGTGCTGTTTTCTACATTTTCGAAAGGTTAAGGATCTTTTTATTAAATAATATGATTTTTTGGTATAATTTTGTCATCTTTTATTTTTTTCTTTGAAGATGGCGATCTTCCAGTTCCAACAGATATTTTTATAGATTTTTCTGAGCTCTGAGCTATTTTCTAAATTTTCTGTAAGTTATGAATCTTTATGTTAAATGATATGATTTTTAGCCTAATTTTATCTTCTTTATTTTTCAGTTGAACATGGCGATCTCCCGATTCCAACGGACATTTTTGTGGATTTTTCTCAGCTCGAAACTATTTTAAAGTTCCTTGAAGATTTGGATCTTTTATGAAATGATATGATTTTTATAGACTAAGTTTGTCTTCTCTTATTTTTTAGCTGAAGACGGCGGTCTCCCTATTCCAACGGACATTTTTGTGGATTTTTCTGACCTTGAGGCTATTTTCTAAATTTTCTGGAATGTATGGATCTTTTTATTGAATGATAAAATTTTTGGCCTAATTTTGTCTTCTCTTATTTTTCACTTGAAGATGGCGATCTCCCGGTTCCAACAGACATTTTAAGGATTTTTCTGAGCTCTAGGCTATTTTCTACATTTTCTGTAAGATATGAATCTTTATATTAAATGGTATGATTTTTATAACCTAATTTTCCCTTTTCTTATTTTTCTGTTGAAGATGGCGGCTTCCGATTCCAACGGATATTTTTGCAGATTTTTTTGAGATCGGCTATTTTTCTACATTTTCGAGAAGTTATGGGTCTTTTTATTAATTGATATGATTTTATTGCCTAATTTTGTCTTCTCTTATTTTTAAGTTGAAGATGGCATCTCCCGATTTTAACGGACATTTTTGCGGATTATTCTGACCTTGGGGTTATTTTCTAAATTTTCTTGAAGATATGTGTCTTTTATTAAATTATATGATTTTTGTCCTGAGTTTGTCAACTCTCAATTTTCAATTGAAGATGGCGATCACCCGGTTCCAACGGATATTTTTGTAGATTTTTATGAGCTCGGTGCTATTTTCTTCATTTTTTTGAAAGATGATCTTTTGATTAAATTATATGCTTTTATAGCCTACGTTTCACTTCTCTTATATTTTTTCAGTTGAAAATGGCGATCACCTGGTTCAAATGCACATTTTTGGGGATTTTTCTTAGCTTGGGGATATTTTTCTACATTTTCTGTAAATATGTTCCTTTTTATTAAATGTTATGATTTTTTAGCTTTATTTTGTCTTCTCTTTTTTCAGTTGAAAATGGCGATCTCTCAGTTCCAAAGGACATTTATGCGGATTTTTTGAGCTTCGGGCTATTTTCTACATTTTCTGAAAGATATGGATCTTTATATTAAGTAATATGATTTTGATAGCCTAATTTTGTCTTCTCTTATTTTTCAGTTGAAAATGACGATCTCCTGGTTCCAACGGACATTTTTTGTAGATTTTTCTGAACTGGGGCTATTTTTCTAAATTTTCAGAAAGTTATGTATATTTTGTTAAATGATATGATTTTTGACCTAATGTTGCATTCTCTTATTTTTTCAGTTGAAGATGCGATCTACTGGTTCCAACAAACATATTTGCGGATTTATCTAACCTCGGAGATATTTTCTAAATTTTCTGGAAGATATTGATCTTATTATTAATGATATGATTTTGGCCTAATTTTGTCTTCTCTTATTTTTTAGTTGAAGATGGCGATCTCCCAGTTTCAACAGACATTTTTGCTGATTTTTCTGAGCTCGGTGTTATTTTCTACCTTTTATGGAAGATATGTACCTTTTTATTAAATGGTATAATTTTTATAGCATAAGTTTGTCTTCTCTTATTTTGCTAGTTGACGATGGAGATCTATAGTTCCAACTGACATTTTTGCTGATTTTTCTTAGCTTGTGACAATTTTCCTACATTTTTTTGGCAAATATGGTCCTTTTTATTAAGTGATATGATTACTTGGCCTAATTTTGTCTTCTATTTTTTAGTTGAATATGGCGATTTCCCGGTTCCAATGGACATTTTGAGCAGATTTTTCTGAGTTCTGGTTTATTTTCTACATTTTCTGTAAGATATATACCTTTTATTAAATGATATGATTTTATAGCCTAATTTCGTCTTCTCTTATTTTTCGGTTGAATTTGGCCATCTCCCGGTTCAAACAGAATTTTTTGTGGATTTTTCTGAGCTTGGGGCTATTTTTCTACATTTTATGGAATTTATGGATCATTTTATCATATGATATGATTTTTTGGCCTAATTTTGTCTTCTCTTTTTAGCTGAATATGGCCATCTCTTAGTTCCAACTGACATTTTTGCTGATTTTTCTGAGCTTGGGCTTATTTTTCTATATTTTACGAAAGAAATGTATCTTTTTATTAAATGATACGATTTTTTGCCTAATTTTGTCATCTTTTATTTTTAGCTGAAGATGGTGATCTTTTGGTCCAAATAGGCATTTTCCGGATTTTTCTGCCCTCGATGCTATTTTCTACATTTTCTGGAAAATATGCATCTTTTTATTAAATCATTTGATTTTTTGGCTTAATTTTTGTCTTCTCTTATATTTCAAATGAAGATGGCGATCTCCCGGTTCCAACAGACATTTTTGCGGATTTTTCTGATGGGAATTGATATTGTGACATACTTTTTTTGCTGAATTTACTTACCACTTATTTTTTCAAAAAAATGCCAAACTTACCCTTTAATAGATCGTTTTTAAACCCCTCAAAAAGCCCTTAGAATTGCTAAGTTTACAGACATTTTCAATGGGTGCACAAACTTTATGTTCCAGCCCAACTCCGCCTCTAACCTCCTCGCCTCCTTCGATGGCTTCCTCTGCCTCTGGAGTCTCTCCTCCGACTCCTCCTCTGCGGAGCTCCGTGCCCTTCTCAACCACAGCAAGTTGGAGGAGAAAGAGATGAAGGCAAGAATGAAGCCCGAGATGAAACCAAGGCCAGATGCATTCACTTTTGAGACTTTAATCACTGGATTGTGTGAAGTAGGTGACTTGGACAGAGCATGTGGTATTCTGTAGGAGATGCGTAGGAGGTGACTTGATCCTTCTTCCCAATTCAGTGATATTGTAACAGATTTCTTTGCAAAATCAGGGAGGGTAGTAGATGTTGAGCGGTTATTTGCTCAATCCCAACAAGTTGGACATTTGCCAGTACTGTGCTGTTGAGTTGGAAGATGGAACATAGAAATTTGCATTCATAATGATGTTGATCATCCACGGCATTATGTGATTAAACTTCGATGGCAGTTCCAATTTTCGAAGTTAGAATAGTGGTGTCCACACACCAAAATTTGCTGGTGGTTCTAAAGTGAATAAACTATAATCACTTTCAGGCTTCAGGTTTATGTTCAGAATTATTTAAGTTTCAGGTTTCAGGCTTCATGTATATTTATGTCCATCATTGATATTTTTTTGGTGTCATGCTTCAGGTATCAATTCGTAAGCAATTTTATCTTTTTAAAGCTTGCTTCATTTCCAATATATCCAACATTCAGATTTTTTTTCTCATTTCATGTTTCAGGCTACAGGTAAACTGATATATGCCTTTTAATGCATTTGCAGCTTGGTTTCATGCTTGAGACATATCAACAGAGATCAAATCTGCATGATACATGTGGGACATACAGCAAAAATGAGAGCAAGTTTATGTGATTGTCAATGAGAGTTTATCACATCGAGCACAAAGGAGAGCAAGTTTATGTGTTCTTCGTGTAACAATTGTTGAGATCTGTAACAATTATTAAGATATGTAGCAGTTGTGTTCTTCCTGTAACAATTGTTCCATTATAACCATTGGGACATACTCTGAATGATTTGCAAGGTAAACATTTGCATATAGTACTAAGAAAAAAATAACAGATTCTGCAACATATCCTTCTTATCCATTCCTCAACATGACTGATGCTTACAAATTCATCAAATTCTTCAACAATATCTTACAAAATTCTTTAACAATTTCATTTCGCAAGGATGTCACTAACATCCATGTACAAAACATCAATTGAATAATATTACAAAAACCCTAACAACTATGCATCCAAAAAATACAAAAAGATATTGAAATCTAACTCAAACTGTTACAACAAGAAAACCCAACAAATATTTCCTTCCAGAAAATCTTGTACAATCCCATAGTCTTTTGCTTCCAGGTAAAATCCCTTGTACAATCCCTTATAAAATCTTGTACCATCCATATGTATGCCATGTATGCTTCCAGGTGAGGCTGCTAGGTGAGCTGAGTCTTTGGGTGGCCTTTCATATAATAGCATATGTATCTTAAATCCTCTCACATCTTGCACCATGAGGAATGCTGCCTTTTCTATACCAGTTTCATGATTCTAAACATGTTAGCACTTAATAGAAAGCTTTACAATGTTCTTGTATCTGCACTTGAGATTATACCATAATTGTTGTCTACAAATTGTGTGTGTTTTTATTGTTGAGAAAAATCCAAGAGGAAATCATGGAGATTACTAGACTCTAGAAACAATCCACAAAGAGCTGACCATTTAGAATGTTCTCTAGGAGAACAAAATAGAACATATGCATCCACAATTAGCATACAGATGAAAAAGTGTCCAGACAAAATGCAAAATCCTATGTTCTGACAATTTAAGAAACTGGCAAAATAAAATAATAATAATGAAACTAAGACATTATGACTTGCTATGGAAATTTCTCAAAAATTATAGTAAAGATGACATGCATGTTTTCTCATGGATGAAAGATTACAATGAGGAATTTAGAGTGTTGCTAAATTATATGAAGAGTGTCGAACATACCAACTAGCTGACTATCTTTCTGATTAAAAAAATCCATTAATACATCACATTAATATATTCCAAGTATCACTGAAAATCAAGAAACCCAGGCCCAACATATGCCAGGAACTTATTCCACCCTGGCCCCTTGCTTGGAGTAATGAATCTGCATGCAGAATAGCGCAGAAACTGAGAATCGCCAAAAATTTATAGATGTCATGGCTATTGAAAGAACATTAAAACCCCAACAAGCTCTAAACTTAACAACATTAATGATCTTTCATATTAGTGATTTTTGACAATATCGTTCTACCTCTTCTTCTTGTGAAAGAAGACATATATTACCTATGCATGCTGTATATTCTTCAATTACACATGTATGAAGGCATATTACCAAGGGTTGGGGCAATGCAACAGAATCAGATAAACTGGGCATGCTTGCTTACAGGAAAATCCTGAAAAATCCTGAAACATATAGCACATAATATGACTACCACTCCACATAATATATCAATACCACACAATTAAATCCACATGTTAATTTAAAAAATTAAAATAAAAAATACAAGTTGCATGCAAATTGCAATCATAAAATGTCATGCAAACTCAATCATAAAATGAGAGTCAATAACAATTGTTTCCATATTTCAGAACAAATCAAGTTGCATGCAATCTTAGTGCTGTAATATTCTCGGATTACTTAAAAACATATATCATCTGACATTTGCAAGTGACGATCAAATCCCTATTCATTTGAATGACAATTGTTTTACATGACTACATGTATTAATGTGTTTCCTTGTTCTATCAAGATTGACGGTGTAATATTCTGTCTGTTTGCATACTGAGATGCGCTAATACAAAGATGAATGAATGGAATAACTTACAAGTGCCCAAACTTCCTCCACAAATACAGAGCCCAGACGACCACTTGTGTGAAAGGGCTGCACCCATAAGAGTATAGATTCTGACTATTTTGGTGAATGTATTGATAAAGTTATAAAAATCAAGGTTCAGCAACCGAAACAAAGCAACAAGCTCATGGTATAGATTCTGACTTGCATGTAAATTATACAGAAGAGTTGCAACTTGGGCACAAAATAAGCAGGCTTGAAGAATACAACATGATGGGCAGACCGGAAATTTCCGAACCTCCAAATTTTCCCAGGAAAAGACAAGAAGGGGTTAAAAATTAGTTAAACCTTGACGATAGCTAGGAACTTGCAAAAAGAAAAAGAATAGTACATCATCTGCTAAATGAGCATCATTGGTACGCAAATTTCAGTAGAATGAATGGTCAAAAGCGGCAAAGAATGAATGGTCAAAAGCGGCGAAGCATGAATGTAAAAGAGTAAGAAAATAATCTAGAAACAGTTACTAAATGGGGTGAACATGAAAATGGTATCTTTGTCCGTTCCTATCTACTTCATGAAAAATCATATATATTATTCATTCATATATAAACATAGAATACCGAACACTACATTCATTTTTACATGTAATTGTTGTTACCTTTAACTTAAATTGGTGTCATGACATGCAATCACTTATAGGCATCTATATTCCTAGGTACATTGCATGAACATCGTTATTCCACATGCCACAATTTCTAAATAAATAAGACATGGATGTATGACACCTGTATCGAACACGTTTTCGACACAACATTACTGCACGATTTGATAATTATAGCTAAGAAAAATTCTTAGCTACATAATACTTGTTGTGAACAAAATCCATATCAGTGAAAAGTGCACATGTGGATGCACACACGCTTGAACATACAAGCAGTATTATAGATAAGAAAATTCAGTAATGCCATGTATGAATAAACATGAAAATTGCAGGGCGACTGTTTCAGAGTGTTTTCTCACTACAAAGCGTTGACCGTGAAGAGCCCGGTCAACGTGGTCAAGGGGCCCGCTTTGGGTCCCTCGGGGGCTTCGAATCGGTGCAGAAGGGGCGAGGGGAAGCCTCGGCCCTGGTTGAGACGCTCGGCCTCGGACGGGTGTGCTCGGCCTCGGCTGGCAGGGGGACGAGGGGTAGCCTCAGTCGCCCGGGTAGATGCACGGCCGACGGGTGGCGAGGGAGAGTCTCGGACCCGATTAGGACGCTCGGCCTCGGCAGGGCGTGCTCGGCCACGGCAGGCTGACGGTGAGGGGAAGCCTCACTGTCCGGTTGATCGAGTGGTCGAAGAGGGGCGAGGGGTAGCCTCGGCCCGTTGATCTGTTGTCCACCTGCGCAGACGAGAACGCTCGTCAGGGGGCCGGACCTTGGTTCCGGCCAAATCCCCTCCGATGCCTAAGTCAGATAGAGATCTGAGAAAGGAGGCCCGGCGGAGACGGTCCGACTCGTAAGGAGATCGTAACGGTGTCTCTCGGCGCGAGCGGGGGAGGAAAGAGATGAATTGGGGGAACGAGGTCGTTGATGGAGTACCTTAGGTTTTGTTACCTGAGATGCGGGTCCCTTTCTTCGTCGTCTTCCTGGCCCTTTTATAGAGCTCCTGCTTGATTGCCTCCGGCCCACGTCCCACGCCCGCCATTGATCGTGCCCATTAGTCCCCCCTCGTCGCCGCTCTCTCCGCCATGCCAGCACCTCCCCATTATCGCTATTTAGTGGTCGCGCGTCCGGGGGAGTGGTTTTCGCAGGAGTGGGTGAGCGACCAACGGGTTGTTGGGGCCGGGTCGGATCAACGTTCGAGGAGGTCCCTTATAGGGCCTTTGTCGAATGGGCTTTGAGGATGCAGATGGGCTTTTGGCTAGTAGTCGGGCTCTTGGGCTCGTGCTTTATGGGTCTCGGTCAAATAGGCGTAACAATTGCCCCCATTGGTCGGGTTGATCGGCCTCGGCCGGTTCGGCTCGGCCGATGTGACCTCTGCCGATTTTGACGAGCTCGTCAGTCGATGCCGACTCATTTATTAGTCGTCATCATGAGTTGGCCCGTTCGATGTTTTTAAGGCGCGGGTTCCGAAGCGCCGTCGGCCTTCAGATGTTGCCACGTGTAGCGGTAAGCTTATCCCTGCCGCTCGCGGAGTCGTCTTAAGTGGAGAAGCCGAGGGATTCGTGAGCCGCCATCCCATCGTCTTTCTTCTTTGCACTGATCCCCCTCCTGTCTGAGCTCTGCCCCATGTCGTCTTCTTCTCCTACGGGTTCGGTTCGGTCGGAGCGCGATGAGGCTCCAGGTCTGGCGGGTGACACTCCTTCGGTGATTAGTCAGCATGGGGATGATCCTTCAGGGGTTCCTTCTGAGGTCTTGGCGTGGCCTTCGTCGATCTGTGCCACCGCCATCGGGAGCATGCGCTCCTCCTACCTGCTTCCACCCTACTCGGTTCGTGCCCCTGGGGCTGACGAGCGGATCTGCTCTCCTGGTCCCAATGAGGTCGGGATATATGAGAAGTGCTTCCACTTTGGGATCTGTTTCCCGCTTCATCCTTTTATCGTTGAATTCCTTCAGGCCCACAATGTGTGCTTGTGCCAATTCTGTCCCAACGCCGTCGGGATCCTCGTCGGGTTCGTTGTCGTCTGCATGCTGAAGGGTGTGGTGCCCTCTCTCCGCCTCCTTGCCCAGTTCTACCGCCTTAGCCTCCACCAATCGGGGGCGTTGATTTACATCAGCGCCCGCCCGAAGATGTCCCTGGTGCTGGGGTTGCCGAGCTCCCTGAAACGCTGGAAGGGGGAATATGTGTTCGTCACATTCCCCTCAAGTGTACCCTTCCCGGCTCGGTGGGTGGCGGCCGGTGCCGTTGTTCTTAATCTGGGTGAGCCGACGGTCGCCGAGCAGCAGACGGCGAGGGACATGCTGGCAATTCCTATGGGGGAGCGCTCGATCGACTTCCTCTTTAGTGACCACAATTTGCGTAAGACGGTGTGGCCCCTAGGTAAGCTGCTCCGAACGCTCGCCCCTCGAAGCCGCCCAGGTTCTGCTCTGTCTCTCATTTCTTCTTTGAGTGCAGGTGGGCTCCCTCTTGGCTCTTCTCCTGCCAGCGCTCTTGTGCAGGTCCCGAACCCGGATCCGCGCAGAAGGGACCATGTGTTGGCGGTCCGGAAGAAGCAGCGGGTTGTGACCGTGTCCGGAGGTTCGAAGCGAAAGAAGATGTCGTCTCCCTCTCTCCCCTTGCAGGGGACTCCCATGAGGCTCCGTGAGGGGGTCGAGGGGGTCGACGTCCAGCCGACTGCTGACCGACCTCATCCTGCTCCCGTTGAGGTTGCCTGGCCGTGGACCGGCCCTTCACCTCTCCCGGACGGCTCTCTCCCTGATGCTTACAGTCGGTATCTTGGGGCGTTCCGCTCTGCTCCTGGTGAGTTCCCTTCGTCAGGAGAGGGTCTTCTTCGTCCACGCTTTCCAGTGGGGGAGAAGGAGTCGGTGTTCTCGAGCTGCGGAGCCGCCGCTCGTGTGGCCGAGAACTGTTGTCTCCCTCCCTGACCAGGCGGTGTTGGACGGAGTTAGGGGCGATTGCTTGGCTACCTTCATGATCCAGGCTGGCCAACAGGTAGTGTGTCTTTTGCATGTCCCCCCGTTTTCCGGCTGCTTTCGCCGTCTTACCTTCGTTGCTTTGGCACAGTTGTCCTCGGTGGGCCTCTCGATGAGGCGCCAGTTCGCGGCTCTTCCCAAAGCCAAATTGGTGGCCGGGCCAGGCCCTGAGGTCCCTGGCGAGGAGGGGGAGGAAGCTAGTCAGTTGGAGGAGGCGCGGGTCCAGTCCCTGAACTCCCGAATAACCGAGCTGTCCGCTCTCCTGGAGGCGGCGGATCGGGAGAGAGCTGTGGCTCTGACCGCGAAGTCGGAGGCCGAGACGCAGCTCGCCTCTCTTTTAAAGGATGTCGGCGCGTCTGGAGGAGTCAAGCAGATCCCCGGCCCGGCTGCTGCCTCCGAAGCCTCGGAGCTCTCCGATCGTCTGGATGCGGCGGAGGAGCAGGCGAGGGCCCTTGCTGCCCAACTAGGAGAGAAATCCCGGGAGATCGAGAAGGAGAGGGCGGAGCACCAACGCCAGGTCGAGACCTTAGAGGCCCGGCTGCGTGGGCTCGAGGGGGTGGATCCGGCCCGGATCGCTCGGGATGCCGTGGCGGAGTATGCCACCTCCTTTGTGGAGACCGCCTTAGCGACGTCGTACGAGAAGGGCTTCACCCGGTGCCAGTCCGAGATCCGAAAGAAGTTCCCGCTCTCGGGGATTGACTTCGAGAAACTTCGGATGCACCCTGACGCCGAACAGGGTAAGGGGGGAGACCCTAGTGGGCTGCCAGCCTGTGGCTCCACCGGTGCCCCCGGAGAAGAATGAGGGAGGGGAATGCCCCTCGACCTCTTCGTGTATCCCTCTGTATACCTTTTCGCTTTATCTGGAAAGGAATGAATTTAAGACAAATTTATTTCATAGGAAGTGATACATCTATTGAAAGTATTTGCGTAAATACTCCGCATTCCAAGTGTGAGTGAGAACTCTCCCTTCCATGTCGGCTAGCCGGTAGGCTGCGGGTCCGAGGACCTCGACGACTTTGTAGGGTCCCTCCCATCTAGCCGCGAGCTTCCCTTTGCGAGCGGTATCGGTGGTGAAACCCGCTTTCCAGAGGACCAGGTCCCCGAGGTGGAAGCTTCTCCCTCGCACCCGAGCGTTGTAGTATCGGGCCACCTTCTGCTTTTGGCGGACGATGGTGGCCAGTGACTGCTCCCGTCGCTCGTCGAGGAGCTCCAGGCTGAGCCCTAGGCCCTGCGAGTTCCGGTCTTCGTCAAAGTATTTGAGGCGAAGAGATTCCTCACCCAATTCGACCGGTACCACCGCCTCGGCCCCGTAGGTGAGCATGAAGGGGGTCTCGCCAGTAGCCTCCTTGTGGGTTGTCCGGTATGACCAGAGTATCCCGGGGAGCTCTTCCGGCCAGTTCCCTTCGGCGTCCTTCACTTTCTTTCGGAGGGGCTCTATGATACACTTGTTGGCCGCCTCCGCCATCCCGTTGGTTTGGGGGTGTGCTACCGAGGCAAAGAGGAGCTTGATTCCCCATTCCTCGCAAAAATCTTTAAACCCTGCTGAATCGAACTGCTTCCCGTTGTCTGTGACGATGGCCCGTGGTACTCCGAATCGGGAGATGATGGAATTCCACACGAAGCTTTTCGCTTTCTTCCACGTGATGGTTGCCAACGGTTCGGCCTCGATCCACTTGGTGAAGTAATCCACTGCCACGATCAGGTGCTTCCGCTGCCCTCGTCCTGGCTTGAACGGTCCGAGGATGTCGAGCCCCCATTTCGCAAAGGGGAGGGGGCTCACGATGGGGATGAGCTCGGACGGAGGAGTCGAGATATGGTGGGCGTACCTCTGGCATTCTTGGCATTTCTGCACGTAGCTTGTAGCATCTTTGGCCAAGGTCGGCCAGTAGTACCCCTGCCTTAAGATCTTCTGCGCGACCATCTTGCCCCCGTGGTGATTCCCGCAGATCCCGTCGTGAACCTCCCGTAGGACGTAGTCAGCTTCTTGCGGTCCGATGCACTTCAGGTATGGGAGGACGTCCGTCTTGGTCCAGCGTCTCCGGTAGAGCGTCCCCTCATGGATCACGTATCGGAGTGCCTTTCTCTCCAGGGTTCGGCGTTCGTCCCCATCGGCCGGGACCTCTCCGTGGGTGAGGTATCGGATGATCGGGTCCATCCAGGTGGGCTCTTGGTCGATCGCCATCATCTCGTGCTCCATCGTGCTGGGGGACGGCAGGTTCTCTACGTAGATGGTGCGGCCCAGCTCCTTTGGTGAGGACGAGGCCAGCTTCAACAACGCATCGGCCCGTGCATTCTCTGATCGAGGGAGGTGTAGGACCTCTACGTCTTTGAATTTGGACATCGCCGCTCTGGCGACTGGGAGGTATCTCTGCATCGCCTCCTCCCGTGCCTCGTAGCTCCCTAAGAGTTGGTTGACAATGAGCTTCGAGTCGCTTAGGAGGCGGACGGACTCGGCCCCGAGCTCCAGGGCCAGCCTCAGGCCGTTGATCACAGCTTCGTATTCCGCCACGTTGTTCGTGGCGGGGAACTCGAACCGCAGCGCGTATTCCACGATGTTCCCCTCCGGAGATCGGATCGCAATCCCGGCCCCGCCTCCTGACTGTGTGGCCGACCCGTCCACATGAACTATCCACGCTCCTGGATCCTCTAGCTGGAAGTGGTCAGCCGAAAGAAAGGACAGGGGTGGAGCGGTTACCGTTCTTGGGTCTTCTCCCTCCGGGGGGCCATTTCCTTCCGTCGTGCACTCGGCGATGAAGTCGGCTAGGGCCTGCCCTTTGATGGCCGTGCGCGGTTTGAATCGGAGGTCGAACTCGCTCAGCTCCACTCCCCAGTTTAGCATCCTTCCCATTCGGTCGAATCTCTTGAGGTTCTGCTCCAGCTGCGAGTCGGTCAGGATCAGTATGGTGTGGGCCTGGAAATAGGGTCGGAGCCTTCGTGCTGAGAGGACGAGGGCGTACGCCAGTTTCTCCATGGGCGAGTATCGCACCTCCGCCCCCTTCAAGATCCGGCTCGTGTAATATACCGGCCATTGCACCCCGCCGTCCTCCCGGATCAGCACCGAACTCACAGCTTCCTCCGCGCACGCCAGGTAAAGGCTCAGCGAGTCCCCTTCCCGAGGTTTGGACAGGAGAGGTGGGCTGCGGAGATACTCTTTGAGGTCCTCGAACGCCCGGGAGCAGTCTTCGTCCCAGAGTATCGTTTTCCTATTGCTCGGAGGTTCCGCGATTGCTTTCCTCAGGACCTTGAAGAAGGGGAGCGATCTTTCCGCCGATTTGGAAAGGAATCGCCCCAGGGCTGCAATGCGCCCGTTCAGCCTCTGTAGCTCCTTGATCGTCGTCGGCTCGCGCATGTTGACCAGCGCCTCGATCTTGTCAGGATTAGCTTCAATACCACGGTTAGTTATCATAAATCCCAAGAATTTGCCAGATCTTACCCCGAACGTGCACTTCGCGGGGTTGAGCCGAATGTGGTGTCGCTGCAACCGCTCGAAGGTCTCCCACAAATCGGCGATGTGGTCTTCCGGTCGCCTTGACTTGACAAGCATGTCGTCGACGTAGACTTCTAGGTTCCTCCCGATTTGGGTGCTGAACACCTTGTTGACCCTTCTCTGGTAGGTGGCCCCCGCGTTCTTCAAGCCGAATGGCATCTTCTTGTAGCAGTAGGTTCCCCGGTCCGTCGTGAAGGCTGTCATTTCCTCGTCCAGGGGGTCCATCTGGACTTGATTGTACCCGGAGTAAGCGTCCATGAAGCTTAGCATCCCGTATCCCGAGGCGTTGTCCACCAGGTGGTCGATGCGCGGCAGGGGGTAGCTATCCTTGGGGCAGGCCTTGTTGAGGTCACTGAAGTCCACGCACATTCGCCACTTCCCGTTGGGTTTTTTGACCATCACCACGTTCGACAGCCACTCCGGGTACCAGACTTCTCGTATCAAGCCGGCATTGAGGAGACGCTCCACTTCCTCAGAGGATGCCTTCATCTTCTCGCCGCCCAGGTTACGCTTCTTCTGTCTAACCGGTTTGAAGTTAGGTTCGGCGTTGATCTGGTGGACGATCACCTGGGGGTCCACGCCGGGCATGTCTTCAGGCGACCAGGCGAAGATGTCCAGGTTCGCCTCCAGGCATTCGATCAGCTGGTCCCTTAGGTCCGGGTTCAGCCCTCTCCCAATCGAGACGAACCGGCCCTCGATGTCCGTGACTGGGATTTGCTCCTGCTCCTCCGCAGGGGTGGGCCTAGGCCCACTCCTCAAGTCGAGCGCGGCCATCCGGTCGGCTAGTCGATCCTCGGGACCTTCCTCCGCCAGTTGATAGCAGGTATTCGGTCTCCCCGCGTTGCCTTCGACTTGCCCCATCCCCCCCGGCGTTCGGAACTTAATGGTCCGATGGAGGGTCGAGACCACCGCGCCGACGGCGTTGAGCAAGGGTCGGCCGATGATCCCATTGTATTCCGACCCGATCCCCAATACGATGAATTCCACCGCTAGGGTCACAGAGTCTGGTGTATTTTCGAGCGTTACCGGGAGATGGATAGTGCCGATGATGGGGGTGGAGTGACCCGTGAATCCGACCACGGGACCCGGACGAGGTCGCAAGTCTCCTTTCCGCCGGCCCATCTTCTCCAGGTTTGACATAAATAGGACGTCACAGGAACTTCCGGTGTCGACAAGCAGCCGTCACACTAAGGTAGTGTCTATGACCATTGATACCACCAAAGCCACGTCCGAGCTGTGTGCCGTTACGGGCGCACTCGGTCTCCCAACCGGTGGGAAAGGGGGGGCATCCCGGCCCTTTCCTCACGACTCTCCTCGCGTCGGTCCCGTGCCCATTCTTGGCAACGATGGAGGGGCCTGTCGCCCCGCGTTGGGGCCTCGCCCTTCTTTCGCCGGGAGGAGGAAGGCCGCGTCATCGCAGATGTGGTTTGTTTCTTCGTGGGACAATTTTCGTTCCCACAGACGACGCCAGATGTTTCAGAGTGTTTTCTCACTACAAAGCGTTGACCGTGAAGAGCCCGGTCAACGTGGTCAAGGGGCCCGCTTTGGGTCCCTCGGGGGCTTCGAATCGGTGCAGAAGGGGCGAGGGGAAGCCTCGGCCCTGGTTGAGACGCTCGGCCTCGGACGGGTGTGCTCGGCCTCGGCTGGCAGGGGGACGAGGGGTAGCCTCAGTCGCCCGGGTAGATGCACGGCCGACGGGTGGCGAGGGAGAGTCTCGGACCCGATTAGGACGCTCGGCCTCGGCAGGGCGTGCTCGGCCACGGCAGGCTGACGGTGAGGGGAAGCCTCACTGTCCGGTTGATCGAGTGGTCGGAGAGGGGCGAGGGGTAGCCTCGGCCCGTTGATCTGCTGTCCACCTGCGCAGACGAGAACGCTCGTCAGGGGGCCGGACCTTGGTTCCGGCCAAATCCCCTCCGATGCCTAAGTCAGATAGAGATCTGAGAAAGGAGGCCCGGCGGAGACGGTTCGACTCGTAAGGAGATCGTAACGGCGTCTCTCGGCGCGAGCGGGGGAGGAAAGAGATGAATTGGGGGAACGAGGTCGTTGATGGAGTACCTTAGGTTTTGTTACCTGAGATGCGGGTCCCTTTCTTCGTCGTCTTCCTGGCCCTTTTATAGAGCTCCTGCTTGATTGCCTCCGGCCCACGTCCCACGCCCGCCATTGATCGTGCCCCATTAGTCCCCCCTCGTCGCTGCTCTCTCCGCCATGCCAGCACCTCCCCATTATCGCTATTTAGTGGTCGCGCGTCCGGGGGAGTGGTTTTCGCAGGAGTGGGTGAGCGACCAACGGGTTGTTGGGGCCGGGTCGGATCAACGTTCGAGGAGGTCCCTTATAGGGCCTTTGTCGAATGGGCTTTGAGTATGCAGATGGGCTTTTGGCTAGTAGTCGGGCTCTTGGGCTCGTGCTTTATGGGTCTCGGTCAAATAGGCGTAACAAAATCCATATCAGTGAACAAAATACTTGTTGTGAACAAAATCCATATCAGTGAAAAGTGCACATGTGGATGCACACACGCTTGAACATACAAGCAGTATTATAGATAAGAAAATTCAGTAATGCCATGTATGAATAAACATGAAAATTGCAGGGCGACAAAGGATGAATTGATTTGTAATATGTGCATACCTTTCAATTATCTTCAATAACGATTATATCTCTTATAGCCACATCTTTTCTAACTATATACCTGAATTTCTTCACACTTTTCCATAAGCTTCATCCCATCCGTTTGCCCGGGGGGTGATAGTTTTGTTCCCAACATGACACAACTGGTGGTATAGGGCTTCCATCCATAAGATATACCTCGACAATGTGATTATCATTAACATACCCTATAATAATATGGCGACAGAGAGGTAATGGCACGGGCTTCCGACCTAAGCGGAAAAATGTAAGACACGTTTTGTTGGATAGATAATGCAACACGCAGTTATAGCAACATAGCCAATATCTGGCTGGTCATCCAACAACTGTACAGGGGGTAATCATCCATATATGACAATACCACATTATGATGTAGTACCTCTTCGACACTAAGAATTCTGATGTACTCGCCCTTATATTTATTCAACTCTATCCTCAAATCTATTTGTACTTTCCTCCAGTTGTCCTGTCCCCCTGTGCCAAGTAGACCTGCAACTGCCATGTACCCATAGTTGCCATCGGCCTTGACATTCTTGACAAGTTGTACATATGGCCTGATACCTTCTGGAAAGTTATCAATGAATGGTGATGATGTTGAAGCTGAATGGGACCGGTACACCTTTTCCTTCTCTCGACGTGGTGGTTTTACCAAGGAAACTTTGGACGAAGAGCCTTCGCAAGGAGTAGGGCAAGTACCTTTAGCAGATAATACAAGCTCAAAGTGAGAAGGCTGCCGCCTGGTGGATGTATTCATAGTCTCCTTCTTTTTCTTTTTTGGCCTCCCCCTCACATTTACCTTTACCTCTAGCTCGATAAGAAAAGTGGTCGTTGGGATGGATATCTCCTTCAGCGTTATTAGCATCTGCCTCTTAGTAGAACCGTCCAGGGCTTTGTATTTCTTGTATACCAAATCCAACTCCTCCTTTATCAGCACATCCTCTCCGATCAATTCCTTCATGGGTACAATGTCTAGCTTCTTCCAATGCCAATTGTCTCAGACTGTGCTGCTTGATCCACAATTGTTTTCATTGCATTCATAGTCATAAACCCATTTAGCTCCTTGTATAAGTGGCCCTTCATGTCATGCAGCATGCAGCTCTTTGATTTCTCAAAAGATGCCTTGATCTCTGTATGCTGCAGCTCTACCAAAGAATGCATAATAGACCATGATGTTGCAAAACTGCATGTCGATGATTCCAAGTGCTTTTTAAGCTTTGCATGCGAACTCTCTGCTCTATTGGTTGTTACATTCCCAAAATGCACATTTGTATCGGTCCAAGCCGAAACAAACATATCCATGTGCTTGTCCAACTATGAATTCTTCACATAGCTTATGGACTGTGGATAAGCAATAAATTTTTTTCTCAAACTCACTGAGTTTTTTCCCATCCTCATCCTCCGTACGTGCAAGTACCAACAAACCCCAGCTTGATAGGAATCCATCCCAATTTTCTTTGACTTCAAAAAATTTCTTGCAATTCGCCACTACACTCCTTAAAATATGCCATCTACATAATTGATTCTTCGCAGAGGGAAATACTTTGGTGATGGCATTAATAAGAGCTTGATCTCTATCTGTCAAAATTATTGTAGGCATCGTGAATCCCACAAGAAAATATCTCAACTGCTCCAATGCCCATGTATATCAATATTCTCGTTCAGCCTCGAAGTAAAAAATGCGATACTGATGTCATTTCAGTAGATGTCACACCGACAATATCAAACAATGGAAGCCGGTATCTGTTTGTCTTATATGTGCAATCCATTATCAGAATATCAGAAAATGCATGTAATATATCAACTGAAGTCGGATGTGCCCAAAATAAATTCCTAATACATGATGTCTCTGCATCAGAAGTATGAAATTCAATGTACTGCTTCTCCATCAAGCCCTTCATGAGTTGTTGCATTTGAGATCGCTCTGCCATCTCCACACCGTTTAGCTTCTGTCTTGCATTGTAAATTGTTTTAATCGAGCATTGAGATCGCCCTGCCATCTCCACAATGTTTAGCTTCTGTTTTGCATTGTAATTTGTTTTAATCGTTGTAACATTATACTTATCTCGTTTCTTCAATATTCTTAAAATTTCTCTTGGCTTCACAAGACTTTGCGATAGTTCTACCAATGTTTCCATATCCGAGCATTGTAATCTCCCCCATATGAATGTCCCTCGAGGTAAGTCACGGGCGGGTTGTTGTGCACCCCACACAAGACTGTTACATTCCATTCATCCTTATTGCCAATCATCTTCGCCTTCAAAGAAAACGGACAACCACATTTCTTGCTTCTGGCTTCTTCTTCGTCTTTTTCTCACTACTAAAATTGTTGCCACGATATATCCCACTCCTTTCGCATGCAAAATACATATGTGGGAGTCTACCACCCATAGTCGTCTTATTCGTTGCCCTTTTCACAATCACCAGCCCATTTTCACTACCGCTGTCATTTATCCATTGTAATAGTTCATTTCTACTTCAAAATATAGTTGTGATAGTAAATTGTACAGCAAAATCTACATTGCACTCTGCCCCAACGCTACATACGCTGCTCAAGACAGTATCCTACAATTTATATTTATCATCAACACTTAGCATACATTTATGAATTTCATTTACAAAGTATTAAATATTATTTATTTCATACCTTTCCATTTTCATCTCCTTCTATAAATGGAGATAGAACACCCTCCATATGAAAAATTGCATTCTTCATGTACGCAATTTCCTTCTCTAGCTTTGGCAACAATTAAATTCTCAACACCTACCTGTCATGCATAAGGAAAATGTACATCGTTTAATCAAGAAAAAAACATTTATTAAGGGCTTTGGTCTTATCCACATGGATCCAAACGCAATAGTGCAATAACAATTTTCTTTACACAAACAACGCACAATAGGTATATATTAATTAATTCATTGAAATTCTTACTGATATTGAACATGCTGTTGAATTTTTGCACAGTTCGGTATCAGAATACTGCTGTAGTCTGATGTCGACCTGTATGCAGAATACAGAATCTGAATCCTGTATTCTGAGACATGTTCTGCTACGTACTCCTGAAAGAAATCTCTTTCAGAAGTTAGCCGCATATTCAGCAAGGTTTGAAGAAGCATCATTCAGAACTGCAGCAGTTTCAGTGAGAAGTCTGAAACATAATTCAGATTCTGCTACAAAATTATGTTTCAGATTTCTGCAGCCGATTTCTGAAATTGGTTCTGAATTCGGTATCAGATTTCCCACTAAGAAATCCTAATAATCATTAAGGGAAACATGTTAGGTTTGACCAAGCCCTGAAATTGCTGAAGTAAAAAAATCAAGAAGCTATTCGGCCTATGGAGCTAATAAGGACCCAATTACCCAGTAAAAAAATTGATCTCCTTGAAGGAAAATGGTGATTCAAATGAGCCTAAGTTTGGGTGATAAATCCAATGATTATGTTAGAAATAAAAATTGGTCATAGTGGATTTGTAAAAGGTTCTGGAAATAATGAAACATGACATATTCCATCTTTGAGTTTTCACAGAATGACCATGTTACCATCTTTCAAATGACTAGTGCGATTGATTATAAATGTAAATGTAGAAAAAATTGGTCATAGTGAATCTAGAACATGTTCAATATTATAAATGTAAATGTAGACAAAAGACCACATCAAAATTATCCAGCAAAATTTTACAATAGTAAAAATTACAGATTTATCAAAATGTTCCAAACAATCCAGCAATTCCCAACAAATAATCCAGTAAACAATAGAACTTGAATACTTAAGAATTCATATGTATGTAGTATGAAAGGTGAACAAGGAGCAAAAAAACTACTTATCATAATGTCAAAAATCGAAACTTTATATCACAGATCACATATTTATCAAAGAACAAAACCTTATTATGAAAGATCGAAACTTTATAAACAAGGACCACATCTTTATCAAAGATCGAAACTTTACCAACCATTAACCAGGAGATGTGGTGAAGGAGGAGCTGCCGCTTAAAGGAACTTGGGAGTCGGTTCTTAAGCACTTGGGATATCGCGAGATGAGATCAGAGAGGAAGGAGCTACCCGCACGAGAGGAAGAAGAATGAGATCGCGAGATGAGATCAGATCCACCCAGTTTTTTTAATGCGTCAGATCTGGCAGGCACAAAAGAAGTGATCGACAGAGATGGAAGGAGTGCAAAGCGTTAATGCAAAGGAGAATTCTAAAGGTGATTTTGACATTTTCGGTATGTGAATTGAGCACAAATGCGTTTTCAGACTGTGCACAACAGCAAAAAATTAAGAGGTATGTGAACGCAGCAGATAGGTCTGTCCGAGTAGCAATTCCCTTTTCTGATCTCCAGACTAATTTCTACATTTTCTATAAGATACGAATCTTTATATTAAATGATATGATTTTTATAGGTTAATTTTTTCTTCTCTTTTTTTTCCAATTGAAGATAGGGAACTCTCTGTTCAAACAAATATTTTTGCGGATTTCACTTAGCCCGGAGCTATTTTCTGTATTTTCTGGAAGATGTGGATCTTTTTATTAAATGATATGATTTTTGGCATAATTTTTTCTTCTTTTATTTTTCAGTTGAAGATGGTAATCTCTATGTTTCAATGGACATTTTTGCTGATTTTACTTAGCTCGGATCTATTTTCTGCATTTTCTGGAAGATGTGGATCTTTTTATTAAATGATATAATTTTTGGCATAATTTTGTCTTCTCTTATTTTTCAGTTAAAGATGGTGATATCCATAGTCCAACAGACATTTTTGCGGATTTTTCTTAGCTCGGGTCTATATTCTGCATTTTCTGGAAGATATGGATCTTTTTATTAAATGATGTCATTTTGGCCTAATTTTGTCTTCTCTTATTTTTCAGTTGGACTAATTTTGTCTTCTCTTATTTTTCAGTTGATGATGGCGATCTCCCTGTTCCAACAGACCTTTTGCTGATTTTTTATGAGCCCGGTGCTACTTTCTATATTCTAAGGAAGGTATGGACTTTTTCTTAAATGATATAATTTTTATAGCCTACGTTTCTTTGCTCTTTTTTTCAGTTGAAGATGGCCATCTTCCGGTTCAAACAGAAATTTTTACGTATTTTTCTAAGCTCGAGGCTATTTTTCTACATTTTATGGAAGATATGGATCATTTTATAAAATGATATTATTTTTTGGCCTAAGTTTATCTTCTCTTCATTTTTAACTAAGGATGGTGATCTCCCATTTCCAACATACACTTTTTCAGATTTTTTGACCTCAAGGCTATTTTCTATATTTTCTGGATGAAATGGATCTTTTTATAAAATCATTTGATTTTTTGGCCTAATTTTTTCCTCTCTTATTTTTCACATGAAGATGGCGATCTTCCGGTTCCAACTTATATTTTTGCGGATTTTTCTGAGCTACAGGCTAATTTCTACATTTTCTGTAAGATATGAATTTTTCAATTAAATGATATGATTTTCGTAGACTAATTTTGTCTTCTCTTATTTTTCAGTTGAAGATGGTGATCTCACAGTACAAAGGATATTTTTGCGGATTTTACTTAGCTCTATATTTTTTGGAAGATGTAGATCATTTTATTAAATGATAAGATTTTTTTCATAATTTTGTCTTCTCTTATTTTTCAGTTGAAGATGGCGATCTCTCTGTTCCAACGGACATTATTGCAGATTTCACTTAGCTTGGAGATATTTTCTGCATTTTCTGGAAGATACAAATCTTTTTATTAAATGATATGATTTTGGCATAATTTTGTCTTCTCTTATTTTTTTTCAGTTGAAGATTGCGATCTACCCGTTCCAACGGACATTTTTATTGATTTTTCTGGGTTCGGTTCTATTTTCTGCATTTTCTGGAAGATATGGATCTTTTATTAAATTATATCATTTTTGGCCTAATTGTCTTTTCTTATTTTTCAGTTGAAGATGTGATCTTCCTCTTCCAACGGACATTTGTGGGGATTTTTCTAAGCTCGGTATTATTTTTCTACAATTTCGGGAGGTAATGGATCTTTTTATTAAACGATATGATTTCTTAGCCTAATTTTGTATTCTCTGATTTATTAGTTGAATATGGCGATCTCCCTGTTCCAACGGACATTTTGCGGATTTTTTTCGGCTTAGAGATATTTTCTACATCTTCTGTAATATATGAACCTTTATATTAATTGATATGATTTTTAGCCTAGTTTTTGTTTTCTCTTATTTTTCAGTTTAAAATGGCAATCTATCGGGTCCAACAGAGATTTTTACGGATTTTTCAGAGCTTGGGGCAATTTTTATAAATTTTTGGAAAGTTGTGGATCTTTTTATTAAATGATATGATTTTTAGCCTAATTTTGTCGTCTCTTATTTTTCGCTGAAGATGGCGATGTTCCGATTTCAACGAACATTTTTAGGGATTTTTCAGAGCTATGTGCTATTTTCTAAATTTTCTGTAAGATATAAATATTTATATTAAATGATATGTTTTAGCCTAATCTTGTTCTATTGTTTTTTTAGTTGAAGATGTCGATCTCCCGGTTCCAACGGACATTTTTGCGTATTTTTCTCAACTGGGAACTATTTTCAAAAGTTCATTGAAGATATGAATCTTTTTATTAAATAATATGATTTTTAAAGACTAAGTTTCTATTCTCTTATTTTTCAGTTAAAGATGGTGATCTCCCAGTTCCAACGTATATTTTTACGGATTTTTCTTACCTCGGGGATGTTTTCTAAATTTTCTATAAATATAGATCTTTTTCTTAAATGGATTGATTTTTGGCCTAATGTTGACTTCTCTTATTTTTTTCACTTGAAGATGTCTTTCTCCTGGTTACAACGAACTTTTTGCTGGATTTTTCTGAGCTCCGAGCTATTTTCTACATTTTCTGTATGATGTGAATCTTCATATTAAATGATATGATTTTTATATCCTCATTATATCCTCTTTTATTTTTAAGTTGAAAATGGCGATCTCCCGATTCCAACGAAGTTTTTTGTGGATTTTTCTGAGATCGGTGCTATTTTCTACATTTTTGGGATGTTCTGGATCTCTTTATTAAATGATATGATTTTTTTGCCTAATTTTGCCTTCTTTTATTTTTAAGTTGAAGATGTCGATCTCTCGATTCTAACGGGCATTTTTGCGTATTATTCTGACCTCGGGTCTATTTTCTAAATTTTATAGAAGATATGGATCTATCCGCAAAATTGTCCGATGGAACCGGGATATCACCATCTTCAACTGAAAAATAAGGGAAGACAAAATTAGGCTACAAAAATCATATCATTTAATAAAAAGAAGCATATCTTCAATAAAATATAGAAAATAGATCCGAGCTCAGAAGTATCTGCAAAAATGTCCGATGGAACCGAGATATTGCCATCTTCAACTTAAAAATAAGGGAAGACAAGATTTGGCTACAAAAATCATATCATTTAATAAAAGATGCATATCTTCAATAAAATATAGATAATAGACCCGAACTCAGAAAAATATGCAAAAATGTCTGTTAGAACCAGGAGATGGCCATATTCAACTGAAAAATAAGAGAAGACAAAATTACGCCCTTAAATCATATCATTTAATAATAAAATACATATCTACCAGAAAATGTAGAAAATAGTCCCAAGATCAGAAAAATCCGCAAAAATGTCCGTTTGAACCGGGAGATCGCCATATTGAGCTGAAAAAAATAAGAGAAAACAAAATTAAGTCAAAAAATTATATCATTTATAAAAGATTCATATCTTACAGAAAATATAGAAAATAGCCCCGATCTCAG
The DNA here is from genome assembly GCA_030789695.1 of Scilla litardierei. Taxonomy (NCBI): domain Eukaryota; kingdom Viridiplantae; phylum Streptophyta; class Magnoliopsida; order Asparagales; family Asparagaceae; genus Scilla; species Scilla litardierei. Next base: position 31,416 of record JAULAV010004871.1, on the reverse strand, counting down.
AAAAATCTGCAAAAATGTCTGTTGGAACCGAGAGATCGCCATCTTCAACTTAAAAATAAGAGAAGAAAAAAATTAAGAAATAAAAATCATATCATTTAACACAAAAGATACATATCTGTCAGAAAATGCAGAAAATAGCCCCGAGCTCAGAAAAATACGCAATAATTTCCGCTGGAATCTGAGATAGCCATCTTCAACTGAAAAATAAGAAAATACAAAATTAGGTGAAAAAATACTATCATTTAATAAAAAGATACATATCTTCCTGAAAATGTAGAAAATAACCCGATCTCAGAAAAATCTGCAAAAATGGCTGTTGGAATCGAGAGATTGCCATCTTCAACTAAAAAATATGTGAAGACTAATTTAGACTACAAAATCATATCATTTAATAAAAAAGATCCAGATCTTACAGAAAATGTAGAAAATACCCTCGATCTCAGAAAAATCAGCAAAAATATTTGTTGTAATCGGGAGATCGTCGTCTTCTACTAAAAAAATAAGAGAAACAATTAGGATATAAAAATCATATCATTTAATACAAAAGGTTAGTATCTTACAGAAAATGCAGAAAATAGCCCCAAACTCAGAAAAATATGCAAAAATATTCGTTCCAACCGGGAGATCACCATCTTCAACTGAAAAAAATAAGAGAATAAAAAATTAGGCCAAAAATCCTATCATTTAATAAAAAGATATATATCTTCGAAAAATGTAGAAAATAGCCACGAGCTCAGAAAAATCCGCAAAAATAGAAGAAAAATTTAGGCCAAAAATCTTATCATTTCACAAAAAGATTCATATCTTCCAGAAAATATAGAAAATAGCTCCGACCTGAGAAAAATCCGTGGAAATTTCCGTTGGAACTGTGTGATCGCCATCTTTAACTTAAAAAAGCGACGATAGCGAAAAAAATCATATCATTTAATATAAAGATCCATATCTTACAGAAAAAGTAGAAAATTGATCGGAGCTTAGAAAAATCTGCAAAAATGTTTGTTGGAACATGGAGATAACCATGCTCAACTGAAAAATAAGAGAAAACAAAATTAGGCCAAAAATCATATCATTTAATAAAAAGATTCGTATCTTCCAGAAAACGGAGAAAGTAGCACCGAGCTTAAAAAATCTGTAATAATGTAAGTTGGAGGAGGTCACCATATTCAACTGATAAAGAAGAGAAGACAAAATTAGAATATATAAATCATATCACTTAATACAAAGATCCATATCTACTAGAAAATGTAGAAAATAGCACGGAGCTCAGAAAATCCGCAAAAATATCTATTGGAACCGGGAGATCATAATCTTCAACTTAAAAATAAAAGAAGATAAAATTTAGGCCAAAAATCATATCAACTAATAAAACTATCCAGATTTTCAGAAAATATAGAAAACTGCCCAGTGCTAAGAAAAATCCGCAAAACTGTCAGTTGGAACCGGGCGATCGACATCTTCAATTGAAAAATAAGAGAATACAAAATTAGGCCAAAAAGCATATCATTTAACAAAAAGAACTGTATCTTCCAGAAAATGTAAAAATCGAGCACAGAAACATCCGTAAAAATATCCGTTGGAACAGAGAGATCACCATTTTCAACTGAAAAATAATAGAAGAGAAACATAGGTGACAATAATCATATCATTTATAGAAAGATACATATCTTCCAAAAAATGTAGAAAACATATTCGACCGCAGAAAAATTCGCAAAAATATCTGTTGGAACCGGGAGATTGCCATCTTTAAGTGAAAAATAAGAGAAGACAAAATTAGGATTAAAATTCAGATCATTTAATACAAAGATCCATATCTTTTTGAAAATGTAGAAAATAGCCACGAGCTCTGAAAAATACGCAAAAATGTTCGTTGGAACATGGAGTCGTAGTATTCAATTAAAAAAAAATAAAAGAATACAAAATTTGGCCAAAAAATCATATTATGTAATAAAACGACCCATATCGTCTAGAAAATGTAGAAAATAGCTCGGAGCTCGGAAAAATCCGCAAAAATGTCCGTTGGAACCGGTAGATCGCCATCTTCAACTAAAAAAAAATAAGAAAAGTCCAAATTAGGCCAAAAATCATATCATTTAATAAAATGATACATATCTTTCATAAAATTTAGAAAATAGCACCGAACTCAGAAAAATCCATAAATATTTCTGTTGGAACCAGAAGATCACTATCTTCAACTTAAAAGTAAGAGAAGATAGAATTAGGCGATAAAAATCTTATCATTTAGTATAAACATTCATATCTTACAGAAAATGAAAAAAATAGACCAGAGCTTAGAAAAATCCACAAAAAATGCTTGTTGGAACCGGGCAATCACCATCTTCAACAAAAAAAATAAGAGAAGACAAAATTAGGCTAAAAATTCATATCATTTAATAAAATGATCGATAAATTCCAGAAAATAAAGATAATAGTCCTGAGCTTAGGAAAATACGCAAAAATGTCCGTTGGAACTGGACTATCGCAATCTTCAGCGTAAACAATAAGAGAAGACAAATAATACATCTTTTAATAAAAAGATTCATATCTTTCATAATATTAAGAAAATAGCCCCGTGCTTATAAGCAAAAAAATTTCTGTTGGATTCGAGAGAATGCCATCTTGAACTTAAAATAAGAGAAAAGAAAATTAGGCGATAAAAATCAAATCATTTAATATAAAGATCCATATCTTGTAGAAAATATAGAAAATAACTTCGAGCTCGAAAAAATAGGTAAAAATTTCCGTTGGAACCATCTTCAACTTGAAAAATAAGAGAATACAAAATTAGGCCAAAAAATCCTATCATTGAATAAAAAGATTCATATATTCCAGAAAATGTAGAAAATAGCACCGAGCTCTTAAACATCCGTAAAAATGCTCTTCGAATCGGGATATCGCCATCTTCAAATGAAAAATAATAGATGCCAAAAGTAAGCTATATAAATCATATCATTTAATGTAAAGATCTATATCTTCCATAACATGCAGAAAATAAACTCGTGCTTAGAAAAATCCACAAAAATGTCCGTTGGAACCGGGAGATCCCCAGCTTCAACTGAAAAATAAGGAAGACAAAATTAGGACAAAAATCTTATCATTTAATAAAAACGTGCATACCTTCCAAAAATGTAGAAATTAGCTCTAAACTACGAAAAATTGGCAAAAATTTCCGTTGCAACCGGGAGATCACCATTTACAACTTGAAAATAAGGGAAGATAAAATAAGAGGCCAAAAATCATATCATTCAATATAAAGATCCATATCTTACAGAAAAGGTAGAAAAAATATCATAGCTTAGAAAAATACGCACGTTTGAACCGATGGATCGCCATCTTCAACTGAAAAATAAGGAAGACAAAATTAGAATATAAAAATTCTTATCATTTAATATAAAGATTCACATCTTACAGAAAATGTAGAAAAAAGCACGGAGCTCAGAAAAATTCACAAAAATGTTCGTTGGAACCTGGAGATCACCATCTTCAACAAAAAAAATAAGAGAAGACAAAAATAGGCCAAAATGCTATCATTTAATAAAAAGATTCATATCTTCCAGAAAATGTAGAAAATAGGACCGAGCTCAGAAAAATCTACAGAAATGTCTATTGGAACCGTGATATCGCCATTTTCAACTTAAAAATAATAGAAGACAAAATTAGGCTATAAAATCATATCAATTAATAAAAAGATTCATATCTTCCATAAAATGTAAAAAATAGAACCGAGCTCAGAAAAATCCGCAGAAATGTATGTTGAAACCGCGATATCTCCATCTTCAACTTAAAAATAAGAGAAGACAGAATTTAGCTGTTAAAATCATATCATATCATAAAAAATTCATTTCTTGCAGAAAATGTAGAAAATACCATCTATCTCAGAAAAATCCGCAAAATATCTGTTGGAACCGAAAGATCACCATCTTCAATTGAAAAATAAGAGAGACACAATTAGGCTACAAAAATCACATCATTTCATAAATAGATTCAAATTTACAGAAAATGAAGAAAATAGCCCGAAGCTTAGAAGAATCGGCAAAATTGTCCGTTGTAACTGGGAGATCGCCTTCTTCAACGAAAAATAAGAGAAGACAAAATTTGTCCAAAAATATTATCATTTAAGAAAAAGATCCATACCTTCCAAAAATGTAGAAAAACAGCTTTGAGCCTAAAAGAATCCGTAAAAATATCCGTTGGAATTGGGAGAACGCCATCTTCAACTTAAAAATAATAGAAGACAAACTAAGCTATAAAAATCATATCATTTAATAAAAGATACATATCTGCCATAAAATGTAGAAAATAGTGCCGATCTCAGAAAAATCTGTAAAAATGATCGTTGGAACCGAGAGTCGCTATGTTCAACTGAAAAATAAGAGAAGAAAAAATTAGGCTATAAAAATCATGCCATTTAATATAAAGATTCTCATCTTCCAGAAAATGTAGAAAATAGCACCGAGCTCAGAAAAATCCGCAAAAAATTCCGTTGGAACCGGAAGATTGCCAAATTTAATGAAAAAAGAAAGACAAAATTAGGCCAAATATCATATCATTTAGGGGTTTTCTCATAAGAAATTATGTGTATTTTGATATTAGTCAATCGATTTGAATTTAGTCCCTTAAAGAGACTGTTTAGGTTAAACTTTAAACATTTAAGGGACTATTTAGGTGATCAAAATGGACTATTTAGGTTAACGTTAAATATTTAAGGGACTAAATTCAAATTACAAAGATTTAAGGGACTAATATCAAAATACACATAATTTAAGGGAATAATATGAGAACAACCATATCATTTAATAAGACAATCGATACCTAACAGATAATACAGAAAATAGCTCAGAGCTTAGAAAAATCTGCAAAAATGACTGTTGGGACAAGGATATCATCATCATCAACGAGAAAATAAAAGAAAAAAAAATTAGGACAAAAAATCATATCATTTAATAAAACTATCCACTTCCATAAAATATTGAAAATAGCCACGTGGTCAGAAAAATCCGCAAAAATTGTCCGTTGGAACCTAAAAGTAAGAGTAGACAAAATTAGGCTGGAAATATCATATCATTTAAAAAAAATCATATCTTACAAAAATGTAGAAAATAGTCCCGAGATCAGAAATATCCGCAAAAATGTCTTTTACGACCGGAATGTTTCCATATTCAACTGAAAAATAAGAGACGATAAAATTAAGCTACAAAAATCATATCATTTAATAAAAAGATACATATATTCAATAAAATGTAGAAAATAGCCCCCGAGCTCAGAAAAATTCGCAAAAATGTCCGTTGGAACCGAAAGATTGTCATATTCAACTGAAAAATAAGAGAAGACAAAATTAGGCCTTAAACCATATCATTTAATAAAAACATTGATATCATCCCGAAAATGTAGAAAATAGACCAGAGCTCAGAAAAATCAGCAAAAATATCTGTTGGAACCGGGAGATCGCTACATTCAACTAAAAAAATAAGAGAAGACACAATTACGCTAAAAACATATCATTTCATAAAAATATACATATCTTCCAGAAAATTTAGAAATAGCTCCGAGCTCAGGAAAATCCGCAAAAATGTCTGTTGGAACCAAGAGATCGCTATCTTAAATTGAAAAAAAATAAGACAAGACCAAATTAGGACAAAAAATCATATCATTTAATAAAAAGATTCATATATTTCATAAAATTTAGAAAATAGCACCAAGCTTAGAAAAATTCGCAAAAATTTCCATTGGAACCGGGCGATCGTCATCTTCAACTTAAAAATAAGAGAAGATAAAATAAGGCAATAAACATCAAATTATTTAATATAAAGATCTATTTCTTACAGAAAATGCAGAAAATAGACCGGAGCTAAGAAAAATCCCCAAAAATATTCGTTGGAACTGGGAGATCGCCATCTTCAACGAAAAAATTAAGAGAAGACAAAATCATGCTAAAAATACTTATCATTTAATTAAACGATCCATATCTGCCAGAATTTACAGAAAATAGCACCGAGCTCAGAAAAATCCACAAAAATATCCGTTGGAACATGGAGATAGCCATCCTCAACTGAAAAATATGAGAAAACAAAATTAGGTCAAAAATCATATCATTTAATAAAAAGATTCAAATCTACCAAAAAACGCAGAAAATAGCTCCGAGCTCAGAAAAATCTGCAAAAATGTCAGTTGGAAGATATCGCTATCTTCAACTAAAAAATAAGAGAAGACAAAATTAGGCTATAAAACCCATATCATTTAAAATAAAGATCCATATCCATCAGAAAATGTTGAAAAAGCCCTAACGCCAGAGAAATCTGCAAAAAAATGTCTGTTGGACCCGGGAGACCGCCATCTTCAACTGAAAAATAAGAAAAGACAAAATTAGGCTAGAAAATCACATCATTTAAAAAAGATTAATATCTTACAGAAAAAGTAGAAAATTGTCTCGAGCTTAAAATATCTTCAAAAATGTCCGTTGGATCGGGAGATCGCTATCATCAACTGAAAAATAAGAGAAGACAAAATTAGGCTATAAAAATCATATCATTTAATAAAAAGATTCATATCTTCAATAAAATGTCGAAAATAGCCCTGAGCTCAAAAAAAATATGCTTAAAAATAAGAGAAGGGAAATTAGGTCATTAAATCATATCATTTAATATAAAGAAACATATCTGCCAGAAAATATAGAAAATAATTCCTAGCTCAAAAAATCCGCAAAATGTACATTGGAATCGGGAGATCGCCCTATTCAACTGAAAAAACGTAAGAGAAGACAAAATTAAGATAAAAAATCATTTCATGTATAAAAAGATATATATCTTCCAAAAAATGTAGAAATAGCCACCGAGCTCAAAAAAATCCACAAAAATGCCCGTTGGAACCGAGAGATGGCCATCTTAAATTAAAAAAATAAGAGAAGACATAATTAGGCGATAAAATTCATATCATTTATTTAAAAGATTGATATCTTACAGAAAATGTAGAAAATACACTCGTTCACAGAAAAATCTACAGAAATTTATGTTGGAACCAGGAGATCGCCATCTTCAACTAAAACATAAGAGAAAACACAATTAGCCTATAAAAATCATATCATTTAATACAAAAGATCCATATTTTCAGAAAATGTGCAGAAAATAGCCACAAGCTCAGAAAAATACACAAAAATGTTTGTTGGAACCAGGAGATCGCCATCATCTGCTGAAAAATAAGAGAAGGCAAAAGTATGCTATAAAAATCATATCATTTAATAAAAATATCCTTATCTTCCAGAAATTACCAAAAATAGACCCGAGCTCATAAGAATCCTTACAAATGTTTGTTGGAACCGGGAAATTGCAATCTTTAGCTAAAAGAGAAGGCAAAATTAGGTTATAAAAATAATATTATTTAATATAAAGATCATATGTTCCAGAAAATGCAAAAAATAGACCTGAGCTCAGAAAAATTCGTAAAAATGTCCGTTGGAACCGGGAAATCGCTATCTTCAACTAAAAAGAGAAGCCATAATTAGGCAATAAAGATAATATCATTTAATATAAAGATATATATCTTCCAGAAAATGCAGAAAATTGACCACATCATAAGAAAATTTGCAAATTATTTCTTTGGAATCGGGAGATCGCAATCTTCAACTTAAAAATAAAAGAAGACAAAATTAGCCGAGAAAAATATTATCATCTAATATAAAGATACATATCGTACAGAAAATGTAGAAAAAAGACCAGAGTTGAGAAAAATCCGCAAAAAGTCCGTTGGAACCATGAGATCGCCATCTTCAATGGAAAAAAAATAAGAGAAGACAAAATTAGGCGAAAAATTCATATCATTTAATAAGAGAAGACAAAATAAGACAGAAAATAGCCCGCGCAAAGAAAGTTCCGCAAAAATGTCCGTTGGAACAAAGAGATAGCCTTCTTCAAATAAAAATAAGAGAAAACAAACGTAGGCTAAAAATCATATCATTTAATAAAAAGATCCATATATTCCAGAAACCGTAGAAATTAGCCCTGATCTCAGAAAAATCCGCAAAATGACCGTTTGAGGAGATTACCATCTTCAACGGCAAATTAAGAGAAGATAAAATTAGAATATAAAAATCATATCATTTAATATAAAGATCCATATCTGAAAATAGACTCGAGCTCAAAAAAATCCGCAAAAATATCCGTTGGATTCGGGAGATCATAGTCTTCAACTGAAAAATAAGAGAAGCGAAACTTAGGTTATACAAATCATATCATTTAATAAAAAAATCCAATTCTTACAGAAAATGTAGAAAATAGCCCGAGCTCAGAAAATTTCCCAAAAATGTCTGTTGCAACCGATAAATCACTACCTTCAACTGAAAAATAAGAAAAGACCAAATTAGCACAAAAATTCATATCATTTAATAAACATATCCATTCTTTCAGAAAATTTATAAAATAGCCCCCGAGCTCATGAAAAGTCGCAAAAATGTCCGTTGGAACCGGGAGATCGTCATCTTCAACGATAAAAAATAAGATAATATAAAATTGGCTAAAAATTCATATCATTTAATAAAATGATCGAAGTCTTCTAGAAAATAAAGAAAATAGCTCCGAGTTCAGAAAAATCCGCAAAATATCTAGTGGAACCGAAAAATAGCCATTCTCAACCAAAAATAAGAGAAGACAAAATTAAGCCAAAATAATATCATTTTATAAAAAGATCCATATCTTCAATAAAATGTAGAAAATAGCTCCGAGCTCAGAAAAATCCGAAAAAATGTCCATTGGAAAATATTGTCATCTTCAACTGAAAAATAAGAGAAGACAAAATTAGGATATAAAAATCATATCATTTAATATAAAGATCCATATCTATAAGAAAATTTAGAAAATAGCACTGATCTTAGAAAAATCCTCAAAAATGTCAATTGGAACAGGGAGATCACAATCTTCAATTTAAAAATATAAGAAGACAAAATTAGGCAAAAAATTTAATAAAACGATTCATATCTTCCAGAAAATGTAGAAAACATATCGGATCTCAGAAAAATCCACAAAAATATACGTTGGAACAGGGAGATCGCCATCTTCAATCGAAAAAAATAGGAAAAAGACTAAATTAGTCCAAAAAATCATATCATTTAATAAAAAGATCTATATCTTTAATAAAAATTTTAACATAGCACATGCTGAGAAAAATCCGCAAAAATTTCCGTTGGACCCGAGAGAATGCCAGCATCAAAATAAAAATAAGAAAGAGAAAATTAGGCTATAAAATCATATCATTTAATATAAAGATCCATATCTTATAGAAAATGTAGAAATTAGCACTGAGATCAGAAAAAATACGCAAAAATTTCCGTTGGAACCGGGAGAACGCCATATTCAATTGAAAAAAAATAAGAGAATACAAAATTAAGCCAAAAATTCTATCATTTAATAAAATATCCATATTTTCCAGAAAATATAGAAAATAACCTCGAGCTCAGAAAAATCCGCAAAAATGACAATTGATACCGGAATATCGCCATCTTCAACTGAAAAATAAGAGACGACAAAATTAGGCTATATAAATCATATCATTTAATACAAAGATCCATATCTTCGAAAAAATGCAGAATAGACACGATCTTAGAAAAATCAGCAAAAATTTCTGTTAAAATCAGGAGATCGCCATCTTCAACTTAAAAAACAGAAGACAAAATGAGGCTATATAAATCTTATCAGTTAATATAAAGATCCACATCTTTAGAAAATGTAGAAAATATACCCGAGCTCAGAAAAATCTGCAAAAAATTCCGTTGGAACCAGGAGATCGCCATCTTCAACTTAAATAAAAAAGAATATAAAATAATGCGTTAAAAATCATATCATTTAATATAAAGATTCATATCTTCTAAAAAATGTAGAAAATAGACCGGAGTTTAGAAAAATCTGCAAAAATGTCCATTGGAATCTGGGGATTACCACCTTTAACTGAAAAATAAGAGAATGCAAAATTAGGTTATAAAAACATCATATCATTTAATATAAAGATTCATATCTTATAGAAAATGTAGATTCATATCTTACAGAAAATGTAGAAATAGCACGGATCTTAGAAAAATTCATAAAAATATTCGTTGGAACCAGGAGATCGCCATCTTCAACCTAAAAAATAAGAGCAGACAAAATATGGCCAAAAAATCTTACCATTTAATAAAAACATCCATATCTTCCAGAAAATGTAGAAAATAACATTAAGCTCAGAAAATCAGTAGAATTGTCCGTTGGAATCAGGGTATCGCCGTCTTCGACTGAAAAATAAGAGAAGACAAATTAGGCTATAAAACCATATCATTTAAAATAAGATTTATATCTTATATAAAATGAAGAAAATACCCACGATCGAAGAAAAATCAGCAAAAATATCCGTTGGAACTGGAAGATCGTCATCTTCAACTGAAAAAAGAGAAGACAAAAAGTAGGCTATAATAATCAAATCATTTAATATAAAGATTCATACCTTACAGAAAAAGAAGAAACTAGCCCAGAGCTTAGAAACATCCGTAAAAATATCGGTTGGAACCGGGAGATCGTAATCTTTAACTAAGAAATAAGAGAAGAGAAACTTTGGTTATAAAAATCATATAATTTAATAAAAAGATTCATATCTTCCAGAAAATATAGAAAATAGCACTGAGCTCAGAAAACTATGCATAAAATGCCGGTTGGAACCAGAGATTTCAATATTCAACTAAAAAACAAGATAAGACAAATTTAGGATTTAAAATCATATCATTTAATATAAATATCCATATATATCAGAAAATGTAGAAAATAGCACCGAGCGCAGAAAAATCCGCAAAAATGTTCGTTGGAACCGGGAGAAGAGGTAACTATGGATGATCTAAGATTAGCTAATGAACAAATTTGGTCTAAGTATTCTAAGTTGGTAAATAGATATACTAAAATCAAAGATGAGCTAACTAGTCTTCAAACCACACCTAAGCCTGTCATCACCAACAACGACACCGTTGTTGCAACCTTGAGAACTGAGATTGTAAATCTTAAATCTCAACTTGAGCATACATTGAGGATTCGGATGAACATGAGATAGCGGATTTGATTTCACGAAACTCAACTTTGAGTACTGAGAATGAGAATCTCAAGTCACGTGTTTGTGAACTCACAATGCAAGTGTCCACATTGGATACTAAAATACTTTCTCTCACTGAGAAATATGAGTCCACAATAGGCCGGATTGAGAAATTCAACAAAGGCAAGGATCATTTGGATAATATTCTGAATGACTTACTTCCGACCAATCATCGTATTGTCTTGGGGTATAAGAAGAAAAATTCATCCAAATATTCCACCACCTTTGTAAGGCCATCCTCCGATACCTCAACTAGTGGGAGTAAACACACCATGGGTAGTTCATCTACCAATGGTACTTCCACTAAGTACACATCCCCTTTTGGAAAGAAACCCACTTTGGGTGGACCTCCAAAGAAGGGTCATGCATTTATGTACACAAATACTATGCCACGTATGAACACACCTCCTACTCCACAATTAACACTTATGATGATTTCTATGCTCCACGTCCACGAGCACGTGCACACCAAGTGAGACACACTCATGCACGTGTTCCCCCACATGCATATGCTCACCCTCATCACTATTAATGAATAATTACCAGCATACACCGTATCATATGTTGCAACTACCATTTCATCATGTGCCGCATGCTTATCCATGTCATGCATACACTAGGCCACTTCCTCGTAGAACACATGCACCACGTAGAAATCAACAAAATGTGCATGTTCCCAATAGGAATAGGGCTCCCAAGACATTCATGATTTGGGGCCCGAAGGACACTAGCATGCATAAGAAACAAGCGTATATTAATTCTTATTTTATGAATGTTGTGCACAATGATGACTATATTGGGAAGTCTAAGTCCAATTGGACATGGCTTCCAAAGGTCTAATCCTTTAGGACCCAATGACCTTGGGTACCATGATACAATGTTTTTATCCTCAGGCACTCAAGAAAAAGAAAAGGAGCAACAAATCTAAATCTAGCTCCAAGAACGGTTGGATATTTTTTATATAATTTTGCCTGATAATGATATTCATAAGCTTATGCTAGGCTTGTTGTGATATTCTCTATTTATGCTGGATTTATAATTGGTTTTTCGATTTGCGTGTCGGATTTATGGTTTTCTGGCTTTATGGGGTAGAATAAGTGCGTATGCGAGTGTTTAGATGTTTAGTCCAAGTGCTCTTTGGAGAGAACTCAAAATTTCTAATTCTCAAATTTTTGGACTCACTTAGTCGGTCTCAGTTCATCTACAGACCAACTAGTTCTACTTCTAGTCAGTCAGACATTAAACTCAGACCGACTAGTTCGTGCCGTAATTCTTGACCCACTTGCTGTTTACCATTTATTCGGCCCAAGTTCATTTGCCGACCGACTAGAATTCGTTTTAGTCGGTCAGCTCTTGAACTCAGACCGACTAATTAGGCAAGGGTAATTCGGTCTTTGGCCCTACTTAAATCGATTAAACCCTCCCCGCACCGATTAGGACTCATTCTAATCGGTTCCCCTCTCCTTCCTAAAATCCTAAACTGCTGCATCCCTTTCGTCTCCCGTCGTCATCTGCCGTCTCCGGCCGCATCCCATTGCCGCCGGTCGTCGTCCTCCTCCTAGGGTATATCATCCTCCCCTCTTTTCCAGTTTTAGGGGCTTGATTTCGTTGTTTTTGCCGTTTTCTCGTCTCGATCTCATGGCGAGAACGTGTATCCCTATCCGCCCTTTCGGTCCCTCTCCGATGACCATCGATCCTCCGTCCAACCCCACTCCACCCAAACGACGTTCCAAAACAGCTCGTCTGCCCCCTTTGTTGCCTACCTCTCCATCATCTTCTTTTCCTCCACTCAAAAAGAAGAAGGCGGCCGCTTCAAAACCAAAACCCCAATCTAAACCCAAGCCCCAGCCAAAATTCAAGAAGATCTTGACCCCTGGACCCTATCATGCTCCCACACCTCCCTCTGACTCTGACGAGGAGTATATCCCAGAGACTGAGGCTACCGAGAGGGCACCTACCCAGCCTGCTCGCACTACCTCGTGACAGGCCAAGGGAAAGGGTCCGATGCCTTCTGGTGGGGTAGATATCTCGATGTGCCGCAATGACCCTCTTTGTCTTGACGCCTATAACCGGATTGAGCATTGCCCCATGATCCTCGAGCATTATGTCAAGTTCGCTGATTTCCCTCAGCTTGCCGATCTCTTATCCTATATCGGACTTGTTGACTATCTTCGCCACGATCCCAAGGAGAATCCTCATCCTTACCCATGACTCGTCAAGCTTTTCTATGCAAATCGAGTTAGGGGTGAGTATGACGACAAGCACTGTATTGAGACCACTATTTTGGGGACGCCCACTGTCCTCACTGCATAGATCTTAGGACAGATTCTTGGGGTCTCATCGTCTGGTCTTCTCCCATCCGATATTTTGTGGAGAATATCCACGACCTCGATCAATCCCTCTTAGCTGACATATTGCAAGTCGTTCCTCGCGCCATGATTGGCGTTTCCTCCAAGTCTTTCAAACCGAATGCGTGGGTCCTCAATCTGATTCTGAAGTCGTGTCTTCTTCCGAAGTACGGCTCTTCCAGTTTGCCATCCCAGCCCTTCCTAAAGCTCATCTATGCCCTTTTTGATGGTAGCAAGATAAATTGGGCCCGCATCATTCTGGACAAGATGGACTCGTTTGAGTGCATCAGGAAATCGTCCAAGGCTGCACATATTCCATATACGTGCCTCTTGACTTTGGTCTTTCGTCACTTTGGAGTTCCCCTTCCTCCTGACGATCAGCGTCCTTTGGGTCCTTCTTTGAACGCGACCGCCGTCAAGAGCACTCCTGCTGTTGACCGCCGTCAAGAGCACTCCTGCGGCCTTGCGACATGTTCAGCGGACCACCCCTTCTGTTCATCCTCTGTCATCTCGCACTACCTCTTCAGCTTCCCTGAGCCGTCAGGAAGCTCGTCTCTTGCTATGTGAGGAGATGCTCATGCGCATCTATGATCATTTGGGCGTTGAGGTCCCTCCGACAATTTCTGATGAGGAAGCTATGGAGGCTGCTAAGGATGAGGAGCATGCTGCTGCCTCTCCTGTTCGTGCCCCCGAGGGCACCCCTGCTGCTGCATCTCCTGTCCGTGCTCCCGAGAGCACTCCTGCTGCCACCATCTCTTCGGTGGATACTTCTGCTGCTTCAGCGTCTCCCACTCCGTCTGCACAGCCTGATGCTAGTGCAGATCCTGCCTCCGCCTCCTGAGCCTACTTTGGAAGACTCTCCGTTGAGCACTTTGGCTGACACATCTAGTTGTGTGAGAGAGTGGGGCTAGGATAGTTGGGTGGTTTTTTTGTATGTTTTAGTTACATCTTGATGTATCTTGTGACATTTGTTGATATATGCTCGTGCACTTTGTGATACACCCCTGATGAAGGTAGATTTTTTTTGTGTTGGCTGGATGTATCTATTTTGGCTGGTTATATATATATGTATATACATCTTGTTGCAGTTCGTATTTTTATGCACATTGTACTTTGTCTCTGTTGTTTACTTCGTCGCTCGTCGTCGCTCGTCGACTATGTTGGTTATATAGCTTTGTTTGTATGAAAACATGAATTGTTTTCCATGCACTCAATTTGCGAGAATGTTGATATTGGAGAGATTGTTCCTCTAATCAATCATATGATTTGATGGTGTTTTGGTGTTTTTCGTTTAGTTTTTCGACTATTGTCTAGTTGATACACCTTGTTGTTCTCTTTGATATTTTCCTTGGTGTCACTTGGACCGTTGTCATATTCTTCGACTCTCTTGTTTGAATTTTTTTTAGCCATGGTTGTTATCGTTGACTTCCTCCCGCACTTTTTGGATAATGCCAAAGGGGGAGAGAATTATAATGACGTGGTGCTAAATGATAATTTAAATAATTACCGTGAATCTAATTTCATATGTTAGATTCAGGGGGAGTAAAGATATAAAATCTATGGATTCCAATCATATATTTCAATAGTTGGATCATGTTTTATACTTTTCTCTTTTCTGCTTGATGCTTATGTTTATTATTTAATATGGAACTAACGAGTCATCAATGCAGGGGGAGTAAGTAAATTTCATTTATCTCATTATTATTGATTTATATTCATGTTGGTTTGTCATCACCAAAAGGGGGAGAATTTGAGTATTGATTCCCCTGATTTGGTTTTGATGATGAACAAACATAAATATCGGGTACTAATTCTCTTTGAGCGCAGTTATGGAGATCGTCGCTAATTTACTCCGTAGATCTCAAGCGACGTCTCAAGATTTATTTAGAGCGCATGATCGTTGTGCCTGAAGCTTCATTGAAGCTCAAGGACGTGTCGATGAAGTCAAGAAAATTTGACTCGTCATGTTGAAGCTTTGAAGACGGTTCGTCTTGTTTATTTCTTTGTCTTCTAGCTTCAGTTTATAGAATGTTAAGTCTTGAGTCTTACTTGCGTAGTAACCCTCATATCTGTCTTATCTTATCCCTAAGATTGCCTTAGAAGCCATCAGATAGGGTTCATTAGCTTATCATCTTTAAGTTGGCTTTCTGTGCATCTTAGTTGGTTCAAGAAGAATGCTTAATCGACTAGAAGACAATCTAATCGGTTATGAAGTCTTCTTGAACCGACTAGTTGTCTGTGTATATTTCAGCCTATTCACTATTGACCAATTAGTCGGTCCAAGAAGGCTCACCGACCGACTAGTTGTCAAACTAGTCGGTTGGTGTTTCTTCTTAGACCGACTAGTTTACCCTTCTTATTTCGCTAAATTCTCTGTCGACCATCTAGTCGGTCCAGGAAGGTTCACCGACCGACTAGTTCTCAAAACTAATCGGTCAGTGATCCTTCTTAGACCGAGTAAACAGCTTTAATTTTCCAGCCGTTGGAGATTTTATTTCCACGATTTTTCTTAATCTGTTTTGATTCTTTGCATATATATTTGATACATTTCAAACATGGAAATTTCTCTGATATGAGAGTGATTTCAGATCTATTTCGATATCAATCGATTATCAATTACTAAGGGCTCTTTCTCTCTCGAAAAATCTCTCTCTCACGTTTTTGACCTAAATCCTTCCAGGAGAGTTTCAGATCTTGTGCGATCATTCTTCTGAAGGATTGAATCACGATCATCATCATCATCCTAGCCATCTCATGCTATTCATCTTGGTGGTGCTAGGGTTTCGTGATCATCTCTTCTCATCATCCTTCCTTGCCCTAAATTCATAAGTATTTCTCAAGGCATATGAATTTGTGGTGAGTTCTGTGTATTTCATTTAAATCTTAATTATAAGTTTACTCTCGGGTTATGAGAGAAGTTCGTGATCCCGGTTTGTGGGAGTCACAATTCATTTGTTGTATTGATTGTTCTTGTAGTAGTTTTTACAAGAAGTTTTTGGTGAAAACTTGAGTTAGTGGATTCTAACTCAAGTAGTCGGAAGGGATCCGGGTGTCTGGGATGTAGGATCACCGAGAACAAGTCGGGGAGACTTGGGTGGATCCGAACTCATTATATCTATTGTTTGCGTGCATTGTTCTTGTTGTTCTTATTTATTCCGCATAGTTGTTTGTGATTGCAAAATAATTAGGAATTATACTCTTGATTATTTTAAAGTACTATTCACCCCCCCTCTAGTACTTGTGCAGTAGCTTCCAGAGCATTACAAAATATGCATGCAAAGTACTTTACTTGTGATAGTGTTGGTCACACATCCTATTATTGTAAGTTTAGGAACACAAACATAAAGTTCAAGCAAGTGTGGGTTCCTAAAACTTTAATGGCTAACATGAGTGGACCTTGTTGGATTCCAAGGTCACACTTAACACCTTTCATATAGGTGAGATGGAGATTTGGCGAGGAGCGATGGATTAAAATTCTCAATCTTTTAGCTTCTTAGTCAAATAGCGACGGAAGGTATATTTCTTTTCCCTCTTTGCATTCATTGCATATCTTCATAGATTTTGTGTGTGCTTGATTTAATTTTTGTCTGTGTGCTTGTGTGTTTGCTTTTTAGGTTTGTTTTAGTTCTTTATAAAAGAAAACCAAAAAAATGAAAACCCCAAAATCAAAAAAAAATGTGCTTAATGAATACCTCTTTATGATTCATTATAAGTGGTATTTCTTGAATGTTTTTTCATATCCTTGTAGAAATCATTGTATTATTGTTATAGCTACATGCGCACGTTAAAATCTATTTTGTAGCCATGTCATGCTTCATGAAATGATTAATTTTATTTATTTACCTACATACCACTTCCACGAATACTAAACTTGTACTTTTGGAGATTCTTTTTATGATATTGGAAAGTGAATGTAGGTTGATAATAACTGAATTATCTAAAGGATATGAAGTGTATTTCCATGAATAAAAATTGAGCACAAAATGAATTGTAAATGAAAAATATATACATGAACTTTGCTCAGTTTGTAAAATGGATACAATTCATGGCAAGTACACACTACCCACGAGTATCGAAGATATGTTTTATGGGTAATCTTTAGCGTTGGTGTATATTACTCATCAAGCAATGCCAACCCCACATCTAAGAGTCCTTATAGGCTATGTTTTGGGGTTTGGTAACTTGAACTCATTTTTAATGAGGTGGAAAAAATCAATCCTAGTGAAATTCATGTTAATTGGAAAATGTGGATTGATTTGGTTAATGTTCTAAATTGAATCTTCCTTTGCACTTCAATGTTTATATTATCACACTTACACATTGGTGGTGAAGTCTAAATTATGATTTTCTATGAACTTGGATTGTCTACTTTATGGAAAATGACATGCAAGTGCTAGCTATACTCAATAATCCTCTATTTTTGCATGTGGTATTTGATGACTTCGTTAGTCCAATTTTGAGGATAACAAAGGGGGAGAAAGGAAAAGATTTGGTATTATTTATTATTGTCACATAATACGGTATTATTTGTTGAAGGGGGAGCTTGAAAATAGGGGGAGCAGATTACCATTGCATTATTGCATGCTTGTATGCTTGAACATCTAGGGTTATACTGTTGCAAACATCATCCCATCACCACACTTCACACACACATATCTATTTGCTCAAATCTTGTATTGGTTTGTCATCATCAAAAGGGGGAGATTGTTGGTTGCAACGATCTAGAACTTCTAATTTGATGACGACAAACACGTGCGAACTATTTAACGTGTGTGTTAAGTGCTTTTCAGGAGTGACGAGGACGTAAATACCCAAACGATGTACAAGTCAAAGAGATGGCAAAATTGCTATTCACGTAGCAAATGGACTTGGTCAAAGAGCTATACACTTAGCAAGTTGGACTTGGTCCTATATGGGATGAGATGAATTTGGTCAAATCAATTAGCAAGATTTGCAAAGATTTTTCCTAATCCTTTTTGGTTGCAAACAAATCCTCACCAAATCCTTATTCCCATTCATATTCCTATTTGAATTCCATATGCGGATTAGTTCAAATCATATTCAAATTCAAACTCAAAGGGCAAAATCCTATTACAAATCTCATTCTACTCCAAATCAATTAGAGATTGGTTTAACCCTAGTCTCTAGGGATTTCATCTTGCCAAACGACCGCATCCCTTGCAACCGCCCTCTTGCCGAAATACAAGACACAGCCCTACCCCTATATAAGCCTCACATCAAAACCCTATTAGGGTGTGCGACAGAAAAAAAAAGGGAGATAGGCCGGCCACATTATTTTACCCAAGGAGAACCCACGCACAAAAAGGCCTCATCTCTACTTGCAGCTATCAGCTTCTTCATCAAGCTCCATTGCAAATTTCAATAGCCGCATGTATCCATCACCTTTCAAGCCATAACAATCTCCAGAGAGAGGACAAGAAAAAATTAAGGGCATGGCGGCTCTGCAAAGGACCCGTGACCATCTTCCTCAGTGCAAGGTCATGGCGACATCTCTAACGAGACAGCGTCACCCTCGACATCATCCTCCCATTGCTGCTGCCATATTTAAAGTCTATGGCCATCTTCAAAGAAGTCACCAGCTTCACCAATGCAAGGGCAGCATCCATCGACATCTCAACGCATCCACGTTGTCGTGCCTTCATCTCCTTGCTAAAGCCTTCAAGATCTTCAAGTGTTGCCTTCTCATTGCTGAGGAGAAAGAAGCCAATCGCCCAGCTCCTCAACGCCGAAGCGGCTGTGTTCCTCATTGCTGTGAGAACACCCAGGGTGCCGAGCTCCTCTTTCCTCCTATTGCCGGAGAACACTGCTATTGCTGCACTTTCCTGTCTCCGCCATGAAGAATGCCAAAGTCACCAGGAGAAGCTTCCTCTTGCCGTTGACAAGTTTTCAACCTGCCGCTCGAGTTTTCGCAAGCTACCTCCTCTCGATTGACCTCACTGCATGCCCTAGATATCACTCTTGCTATCGGAGGAGTTCTTCTGGCTGCCAGCGACATCCAGAACCCGCTGCTGAACCTGTGAGTTGCCGTGGACCCATCTCCAAGCCGTGGAGTGCTCCTTCCCGCTGCTGAACATGCTAGTTGCCGTAAAGTCTTTGTGGCTTAAATGAGAAGTTGAAGAAGGAGTACGTTCATACTTCTCTTTATGACTCGAGGGAAAAGAAAATGAAGTTTGCTGACGTGGGACTACTAAATTATATGCAAAAGTTTTTTAAGGAGGAAGCGTAAGAATCAGAATTTCAGAAGTTGTTGTGCGCACAAATCTCTTCATATTTGAGTTTGTACTGGAATCTCTATACACAGAGACCATATTGCTATTCATCTTCGTGGAGACTAGATCGAGATCCAGACATCAAATCGAGACCACACTTGCGTCAGAGTGAACCTGACGACGTGCTGACTGACAAAGATGACTACACGGACATGAACTGAGCATTTCTAAACCCTTTACTCTTTATATCCGTGTATTAGTGTAACGATCTCTGTAGGGAAAAACATTTACCAATATTTGTGACTGTTTTGGACTTGTCTGGTTAGAGCTAGACAAGAGGGTTTTGACGTGTTGGTGCAGTCAAGATACGCATTTACTAGGTTGATAGAGTTCTGTACTATGGTGAGTGTGGTACAGTCTAGATGGGGAGTTGGAGCTAGGACCCATTGTAGGTGTACAGAAGGAACTTATTAAAGCTAGTATTTGCTTGGGGCTAGACGTAGGTCGTTGGTGCGACCGAACCAGGGGAAATCTATGTGTACTCTGTGATTGTCTCTTATTTACTCTACATGTGATTTTAACTGCGTGTGATTTCTCGTGGGTTACCCGAGAATTTTTTATTAGCCTATTCACCCCCTAGGCTAGGATCTAGATCCAACAGCTTTAAGCTCGCTGAAGGCTCGGGCGCAGCTGTCATCCCACTTTACTATCCTCCTTACGCCCTTCCTGACGTTGAGGGCCTCCCTCAAGATTTTGAAGAAGGGGAGCGACCTCTCAGTAGACTTTGATACGAATCTCCCCAGTACGGCGATCCGGCCATTCAGCTTCTGCAAGTCCCTGATCGTCTTTTCTTCGCTCATGTTGATGATGGCAGATATCTTGTCCGGGTTAGCCTCCATTCCTCGCTTCGTGATCATGAAGCCGAGGAACTTCCCAGACTGGACGCCAAAGATGCAATTCATCAGGTTGAGCCGTAGATTGTAATGTCGCACTCTCTGGAAGGTCTCCTCAAGATCGACGAGATGGTCATCGGCCTTCTTGGACTTCACCAGCATGTCATCAATGTAGACCTCTAGGTTTCGGCCGACCTGGTGGTGAAAGATCTTGTCCACCGTCTGCTGATAAGTCGCCCCTGCATTCTTCAAGCCGAAGGGAATATTGGTGTAGCAAAACATCCACCAATGATGAAGGATGTCTTCTCCTGGGGCGCCATCTAGATCTGATTATAGCCAGAGAAGGCATCCATGAAGGTTAGCAATTCATACCCGGAGGCGTTGTCCACCAGATGGTCGATCCTGGGCAGCGGGAAATTATCTTTCAGGCATGCCTTATTGAGGTCAGTAAGGTCCACACACATTCGCCATTTACCGTTGGGCTTCGTCACCATGACCACATTGGCAAGTCGCTCGGGGTAGCTCACTTCTTTGATAAATTTGGCCTCCAAAGTCGCTTCACCTCCTCCTCTGATGCCTGCTTTTTCTCGCCTCCTGCCCCTCTCTTCTTCTGTTGGATGGGGCGCGCTTCGGGGTCGACATGTAACTCATGCGAGATCACGTCAGTGTTGACTCCGGGCATGTCTGAGGGTAACCATACGAAGATGTCTGCATTGGCCCTGAGGAGATCAATCAGGCTCGCCCTCAGCTCCTCGACGAGCTTTGTGCCAATCGACGCTGTCTTGTCTGCTTCCTCTGCCACCAGTACCTCCTCTATGTCATCCACAGGAGTAGTCATCGATGATCAAAGTCATGCCGATCGTCAAGGAGGTCGATCAGTAAGGCTTGCTCAGACCCCTTGTGCTTAGTGGAGCCAACGTAGCAGCTTCGGGAGAGCTTTTGTGACCCCCGCACCAGTCCAACCCCATGTGGAGTCTGGAACTTCACCTTTTGATGCAGGAGTGAGGGGAGAGTGTCGACGTTGGTCATGGAAGGTCGCCCTATGATGCCAATGTACACCGAGGTGACGTCGACGACAACAAACTGAGTCATTCGAGTGGCGACTTTGGGCCTCACTCCCAATGTGACTGGTAACATGATTATCCCAACAATGGGCACTGAATGTCCGGTGAAGAAAACAATCGGGCCTAAGCATGGCTTCAGCTCCGCCCGGTCCAACCACATCTTCAGAATCATGGACAAAAACCAAATGTCACACGAGCTGCCTGTATCAACCAGGGGCCTGCTCACCATCGCCAGTCCGATGAGAGCTTCAATGACGATGGCATCCTCATGGGGCAGCTCGATCCCCTCCAAGTCGTCATCAGAGAAGGAGATAGGAGATGAGCCACTCACCTCCGCTTTGCCCCAGCGCCGGCGCTCGTCGTCAGGACTTATCGAGCATACGCCTTCCTCGCCGACCCTGGGCCGGCCTGCCGCATATAATATCCACATGCACAACCAACGGTGGGCCACTTGCTCGGCATCGTGTATCGGTTGCATAGGTCCCGCAGTTGCTCTTCTCCTGCGGTCGGGCCTTTCTGGGTCGATGAATCTTCAGAGATGTCTGCCCTGGATCAGTCGCTTAATATCACTCTTCAAGGTGAAGCAGTCATCAGTGTCGTGGCCATTATCACGGTGGTACCAGTAATATTTCTGCATTTTCTTCCTGCTGGTTCTTGCTCTTATCTCTGGGGGTGGGTCTCTGAGGAGCCTGCCAAACAGGGCCACTGCCATTACTTCAGCCAGTGGGCATTAAGCCGGGTATAGTGTACCACCTCCTATACTCTCTCTGGTCTGCCTCTCGGAGCAAGGTTTCTCGGAGCGAGAACCCCCTCATAGGCACAGGGAAATCTTGCGCTCGGGGGGCCCCTGCTCACGCCCTCGAGGGCGGTCTAGATCACGGCCTCTGTTGTAGTCCTGGTCACGGCCTTAGGGGTGTTCGTCCCGCCTCGGCCGCTTATTGAGCCTAGCTTCAGCATGGGGAGCTACGACAGTCGGGGCCTTTTGCAACGTCCCCAGGACCTCCTCGCTCAGCATAAACTTGTCTGCCTGAGCGTAAAGGTCGAAAAGGTTGGCAGGCGGTTCTCGGAGCAGCGAGTTGTGAAAACTTTGGTTCCCCAATCCCTTCTTGAAGGCTGCCATGAGGAGCTCCTCACCGCAGCTCGTTACGCTGAGTCGCTCTTTGTTGAAGCACTGCAGGAAGCTACGGATGGTCCCCTCTCGTTCTGGACTGCCGTGAACAGATAATCTGACGCCTTCTTCTGCCTCCACCCTGCCAAGAATTGGGGCAGAAATTTCACGAGAGGTCATCGAACGAATCGACGGAGCCACTGGGCAAGCTGTTATACCACTGCATCGAGGGTGCGTCTGCCTCTGGATCTCCATAACTCCCCGGTATAGCTATACGTGCTCCAGGGGATTGCCTGAACTGTCATATAGTTCAACATGTGGTAACTTGAACCTATAGGGTACCGGGGTTGAGATCATCCTGTAAGTCAGTGGATTGGCCTCTTCGGAGCCGGGGGAGGTGCTGGCTCTCCACCCCGTCGGTTGGAATCATCGGATGAGCCAACTCGACGCTCAGAGGCATTCCTCCCTCTCTTCCGAGGGATAGGGCTGCGATCGAGGCTCCTCTACCTTCTGTTCCCATGCCTAGGAGAGAGGTGATCTCGTCGGGGGCTCCTGTCGCGAAACTCGTGCCCCCCTCGCCAAGGACTAGGTGATCTCCCGCAACGGTAGCTTTCAACGGGATGGTCCAGTAGGCGTCCCTCTGCATCATTGAGGCCGATGCCAAGGAGACTCCTTGGCTCCCCTCTCGAAGCCTCTCTCTCTCTCCGCATCGAGGAGGCGAAGCCGTCGAAGAGATGCTTCCTCCTGTAATCGCCTATATCGGGCGGCCTCCTCTTCTTGGTTGATCTCCCTCTGTAGGGCGGCTATCTCCGCTTCCTCAAACCGCTTCCTCCTCTAACTGGGGAAGGAGGCCTCTCATCACATTGCAGAGCTCGAAGGGGCCTTTAACCCGAGATGGTCCCGTCTGGCGTGCAGCGGTCCACTCCTCGATCATTCTAGTGTAACCCTGAAAGCTCTTGTAGATGTCGAGGGACGTGTCCTGAATGGCCGCAGCCGACCCCTCAAGGGGTCAATTCACCGGGGAAACTCTTCCTGGAGGACGAGGCCCCTCGGCTAGAGGTGGCCTCAGGGCGTCTCGACATAGTCTTAAGCAGACCCGACCTCCTCAGAGAAGGAGGGGGTGTGATGGCGGGTGACTTGCCGTGGAGAGGATCGCGTTGAGGATGTATAGATCCTGATATGGGTGTAACCCTCGATCTCATAGGCGACACCAACTGTTGCGGGTCAAGTCCGCACACAATGAATTTTGTTTGCAGTGGGAATCACGGGTACAATGATTTACAGGTTTTTGGTTAAATGGCGTGGTTAGCATGACTCAGAGCTCGCTTCAGAGGCGAGGGGTCCAAAGTCGCCTGGAGATCGCCTGAAGGTCGCCTTCTCCCAGTAGCTGAGGCGAGCTTCCTGCGAGGATGAACAATAGGTCAGAAAGGCTGGGCTGGCTGTCTGCCCTTAGCCTCTCCGATGCCTAAGTCAGCAGGTGACGTAAGATGTAGGCACTGGGCACATTGGGCGACCTTAAGACATGTCAGCGAACTGCAACAGGCTTATGAGGAAGGCGTAAATATATGGAAGATATTTGGCTTTGTGTATTGAAATGAGCTAGCAGATTTTACTTAGCAATAACAACTTACCGACCCACTCTATGGAGGCATGAGGGGGGGTATTTATAGGGCTAAGAGGTGGTTGCTCACCGTCTTGTCAGCTGTCGAATCATCCCAGTTGGTACTCGAGTTATGAGGCCGTGTCAGGGATATTTACCACATTAATGGTGTAAGGTGGTGTCGGCAGCATTAATGAGACGCGAGTGGTGGCCATCAGTTCTCGCCCTTAACCCCTTGCATTAAAGGAGAATAGGTGAGTCCACGGCACCCTGTCAGAGATATTTGTGCTTGGACGCCCTCAGGGGAGAATCATAGGTCAGCGATCAATCTCTGCTACTTCGGATGATGCTCCTGCTGGAGGGTAGGCGAGCTTATCTTTGGCATGGCGAGCTAGTAGGTCGCACCGGCGGGGCTTCTTAGTTGTCCTTGGGGGTGAGTTTGCGGCGGGGCGGGGCGAGCCACTCTGAGTCGAGGCGACCTTGAGCTCTGCTAGTGTCCCATCAGGAGAGTTGGTGAGTGCGTCTGCGTGGGCCCTCGGTGCATATGGGCCTCAACTTCATGGGCCGGCCTTTAGGGCGTAACACAGGAGATCACCATCGCCAACTTACAAAATTAGAGAAGATAAAATTAGGCGATAAAAATCATATCATTTAATATAAAGATACATATCTTACAAAAAATGTAGAATACAGACTGGAGCTAAGAAAAATCCGCAAAAATGTTGGTTGGAACTAGGAGAGCGGCATCTTCAATGAAAATAATAATAGAAGAAAAAATTGGGCTAAAAATTCATATCAGTTAATAAAACGATCAATATCTTCCATAAAATAAAGAAAATAGCCATGAGCTCAGAAAAATCAGCAAAAATGCCGTGGTCCAGTGAAATAGCCATCCCCAACTGAAAAATAAGAGAAGACAAAATTAGGCCAAAAATCATATCATTTAATAAAAAGATACATATCTTCCAGAAAATGTAGATAATAATCCCGAGCTTAGAAAAATATGCAAAAATGATCGTTGGAACCGGGATATGCCATATTCAACTGAAAAATAAGAGAAGACTAAATAAGGCTATTAAATCTTATCATTTAATATAAAGATCCATATATATATATCTGAAAATGTAGAAAATAGCACCGAGCTCAGAAAAATCTTACAAAATGTCCATTGGAACAGGCAGATCGCAATATTCAACTTAATAATAAGAAAAGACAAAATTAGGCCAAAAAATCATATCAATTATTATATCTTCTAAAAATGTAGAAAATAGACTGGAACTCAAAACAATCCGTAAAAAATGTCTGTTGGAACCGAAAGAATGCATCTTCAACTGAAAAATAATAAAAGACTAAATTAGTCCAAAAAATCATATCATTTAATAAAAAGATCCATATCTTTCATAAAATTTAGAAAATAGCCCGTGTTAAGTAAAATCTGCAAAACATTCTGTTGGACCATGGATAATGTTATCTTCAACTTAAAAAATAAAAGAAAAGTAAATTAGGTGATAAAAATCATATCATTTAATACAAAGATCCATATCTTACAGAAAATGTAGAAACTAGCCCCGAGCTCAGAAAAATACTCAAAATTTCCGTTGGAACTGGGAGATCACCATATTCAAATGAAAAATATGAGAATACAAAATTAGGCCAATCCTATCATTTGATAAAATGATCCATATCTTCCAGAAAATGTAGAAATAACCCCGAGCTCAAAATAATCCGCAAAAGTGATAGTTGGAACCAGGATATCACCATCTTCAACTGAAAAATAAGTGATCAAAATTAGGCTATATAAATCATATCATTTAATACAAACATCTGTATCTTCCAGAAAATGTAGAAAATGTAGAAAATGCAGAAAATATAAACATCCAGATCAAAATTAGGCTATAAAAATCATACCATTTAATAAAAAGATGCATATATTATAGAAAATTTAGAAAATAGCCCGGTGCTCAAAAAACCAGAAAAAACGTCTGTTAGAACCGGGAAATCGCCATCTTCAAGGAAAAAATAAGAGAAGAAAAAATTAGGCCATAAAATCATATCATTTTATAAAACGATCCATATCTTCCAGAAAATATAGAAAATAGCCCTGAGCTCAGAAAAAATGCAAAAATGTCATTTGAAACATGGAGATCGCCATTTCAACTGAAAAATAAGAGAAGACAAAATTAGGCCAAAAATAATATCATTTAATAAAAAGATACATATCTTCCAAAAAATACAGAAAATGGCCTCGAGCTCAAAAAAATATGCAAAAATGTCTGTTGGAACATGGAGATCGCCATCTTCAATTGAAAAATATATTAGAGAAGACAAAATTAGGCCAAAAACCATATCATTTAATAAAAACGATACATATCTTCCAAAAATACAGAAAATAGAACCGAGCTCAAAAAATCTGCAAATATGTCCGTTGGAACCGAAAGAGATTGACATCTTTAACTGAAAAATAAGTGAAGTCAAAATTAGGCCATAAAAATCATATCAAGTAATATATAGATCTATATCTACCAGAAAATGTAGAAAATCGCACCAAACTCAAAAAATCTTCAAATGCAAAATAAGAGAAGAAAAAATTACGCTAAAAAATTATTTCAATTAATATATAGATCCATATCATCCAGAAAACGTTGAAAATAGTTCAGAGCTCAGAAAAATTTAAAGAATGCTCGTTGGAACCGGGAGATAGTCATGTTCAATTGCAAAATAGGAGAAGACAAAATTAGGCCAAAAAAATCATATCATTTAATAAAACGATGCATATCTTTTAGAAAATGTGGAAAATAGTCCGAAGTTCGGAAATATCCGCAAAATGTCCATTGGAACCGGGAGATTGCCATCATCAACTGAAAAAGAAGAGAATAAAAATTAGTGAAAAATCATATCATTTAATAAAAAGATTCATATCTTTCAGAAAATATAGAAAATATCACTGAGCTCAGAAAAATCCACAAAAATGTCCGTTTGAATCAGAAGATCGCCATCTTCAACTGAAAAATAAGAGAAGACAAAATTAGGTTATAAAAATCATATCATTTAATATAAAAATCCATATCTTACAGAAAATATAGAAAATTGTCCGGTGCTCAGAAAAATCCGTAAAAATGTCTGTTGGAACCAGGAGATCTCCTCTTCAACTGAAAATAAGAGAAGACAAAATTAGGCCAAAAATCCTATCATTTAATAAAAAGATTCATCTGTCCCAAAAATGTAGAAAAAACATGGTGGCAGAAAAATTCCAAAAAAGTCAGTTGGAACTAGGAGATCGCCATCTTCAACTGAGATATAAGAGAAGAAAAAATTAGCCCAAAAAATCATATCATTTAATAAAAACATTCATATCTTTCAAAAAAATGTAGAAAATCGCCCCGAGCTCAGAAAAATCGACAAAAAATTTTGTTGGAACTAGGATGGAACCCAGAGATAGACATCTTCAACTTAAAAATAAGAGAAGATAAAATTAGGTGATAAAAATCATATCATTTAATATAAAGATACATAGTTTACTGAAAATGTAGAAAATATACCAGAGCTTAGAAAAATCTGCAAAAATGTCTGTTTCTAAGGGAAGATCAACATCTTCAACGGAAAAATAAGAGAAGATAAAATTAGGCAAAAAAAATTCATATCATTTAATATAACGATCAATATCTTCCAAAAATACAGAAAATTGCCCCGATCTGAGAAAAATCCACAAAAATGTCTGTTAGAACCGGGTGAAAAATAAGTGAAGAGAAAATTAGGCTAAAATCATATCACTTAATAAAAAGATCCATATCTTCTAGAAAACGCAAAAAAATAGCACCGCGCTCAAAAATATCCGCAAAAAATGTCTGTTGGAGGAGATCGCCATCGTCAACTGAAAAATAAGAGATGACAAAATTAGGATACAAAATCATATCATTTAATAAAAATTTCCATAAAAATCTGCAAAAATATCTGTTGGAACAGGGAGATCATAATCTTCAACTTCAAAATAAGAGAAGATAAAATTAGGCCAAAAATCATATCAAAAACTAAAACTAACCATATCTTCCAGAAAATGTAGAAAATAGCCCCGAGCTCAGAAAATCTGCAAAAAAGTACATTGGAACCGAGAGATCGCCATCTTCAACTGGAAAAAAAGAGAAGATAAAATTAGGCCAAAAAATCATATCAAATAATAGAATTATCCATATCTTCCAAAAATGTAAAAAATAGCCACGAGCTTAGAAAAATATGGAAAAATGTCCGTTGGAACCGGGGGATCGCCATCTTTAACAGAAAAAAATAAGAGAAGATAAAATTATGATATAAAAATCATATCATTTAATATAAAGGTTCATATCTTCCAAAAAATGTAGAAAATAGCACCGAGCTCAGAAAAATCTGCAAAACTGTCTGTTGTAACTGGGAGATTGCCGTCAACTTAAAAAATGAGAGAAGACAAAATTTGGCCAACAAATAAATGGTAAACGACTATGCTAGACATTAATCATAACTCTTGCATAGTAGATACCCAAATGTCTCTTGTATGTTACTTTTTTTGTTTTGTTCAACTATTCTCAACTGAATTTATGTTTTCGCGTTAGGATGCAGCTCCCCTCTCTTCATCTTCAACAAATGCGCTGACAAGGTTGACAACCCGACTAAATTTTCTGAAGGAATGACATGACTAGCTAGAAAACGAGCTGGAAAAATCTGGATTCAAACCCTGGTGCAACACCTCCTCCATTGACCAATCCTAGGTGAAGCTGAAAGCATGATGTTTGAGTGAACGCCTCTTTGTTGGGATTTAGCTTAGTGCTTCTCCATCAGACTTTTAGAAGGCCATGGCACTCTGAAGTCATGTGTGTGTTTTTGGATGGTTCTGCTCGACACACTTTGAGATGCTTTAATGATGAAGGTCATGTAAAAAGTTCGATTTTATATGCATTTTGTTACCTACATTTTTTCCTTGGGTAGAGTTGCGGAAAGAATGGAATATATCAGTGTTGAGTAAAGCCCCAAGTTCCTTGTGGACAGCCTATTCTTTACCTTTTAGTTTGCGGCTTGTATTCTGCTTTGATGCACTTTTTTATTTAAAAATAATGTTATCACGCCCCGAGTTCCAATTAAATGGGAAGAAGTACGTAAAATTGTTATGTGTTCTAGCCAATGTATCGTAATATCAACTGTACTGCTTGTAATGTACCTTTCCTGGATTGTGCATATATCCGTTCATTATGCTCATGACATGTAATAGGTCGGGTGCATACACACCATGACATACATCAAGGCACCTACACCATTAGCACACGGTATATTCTCCATAATCTTCTTTTCTTTCTTGTTCTTTGGAAAATGCTTTGCACAAGGTTTAAAATGAAGTGCGAGTGGGGTAGCTACAGACTTTATGCTTTACAACTAAACTTTTGAATAAGTCTTCAAGTAGTGACTTTGTGAAAGATGAACAATAACTCTACTTTAGTCTCAGTGGACCTTCATGCCAAATCCTTCCTGCCAAGAATCCTTCGTGCTTTGCTTAGGTCCTTCATCTCAAATGCACAACTTAGCTCCTTTTTCAATCTAGAAATCTATACTTTATTTGAAGACGATGTGAGCATGTCATCAACATAAAGTAGAATGTGCATGAATGACCCATCGTCCAGTCTTAAAAAGAACACATAATGATCATATGGACTCCACAAATACCCTTGATCCTCCATCATTTAATATAAAGATTCATATCTTAAAGGAAATGTAGAAAATAACCTAGAGCTCAGAAAAATCGCTAAAATGTCCGTTGGAATTGGGAGATCGCCATCTTCAAGTGAAAAAAATAAGAGAAGACAAAATTAGGCAAAAAATCATATCATTCAATAAAAGATCCATACGTTCCAGAAAATTTAGAAAATAGCCTCGAGGTCAGCAAAATCCACAAAAATGTTCGTTGGAACAGGGAGATCGCCATCTTCAGCTAAAAAATAAGATAAGACAAACTTAGTCTATAAAAATCATATCATTTTATAAAAGATCCAAATCTTCAATGAACTTTTAAAAATAGTTCCGAGCGGAGAAAAATCCACAAAAATGTCCGTCGGAATCGGGAGATCGCCATGTTCAACTGAAAAATAAAAGAATACAAAATTAGGCTAAAAATCATATCATTTAATATAAAGATTAATATCTTACAGAAAATTTAGAAAATAGCTCAGAGCTCAAAAAAATCCCTAAAAATGTCCGTTGGAACAGAGAGATCGCCATCTTCAATGAAAAAATAAAAGATGACAAAATTATGTCAAAAATCATATTATTTAATAAAAAGATCATTAACTTCCCGAAAATGTGGAAAAATAGAACCGATTTCAGAAAACTCCGCAAAAATGTCCGTTGGAATCGAAAGATCGCCATCTTCAACTTAAAAAGTTAAGAGAAGACAAAATTAAGTTATAAAAATCATATCATTTAATATAAAGATTCATATCATACAAAAAATGTAGAAAATAACTCGGAGCACAGAAAAATCTGCAAAAAATGTCTGTTGGAACCAGGAGATCGGCATCTTAAATTGAAAATAAGAGAAGACAAAATTAGGCCAAAAATCAAATCATTTAATAAAAAGATCCATATCTTCCAGAAAGTTTAGAAAATAGCCTCGTGGTCCGAAATATTTGTAAAAATGTCTGTTGGAACCGGAAGATCGCCATCTTCAATTGAAAAATAAGAGAAGACAAACTTAGTCTATAAAAATAATACCATTTGATAAAAAGGTGCATGTTTTCAATGAACTTTTGGAAATAGTTCCGATCTGAGAAAAATCCGCATAAATGTCCGTTGAAACCGGGAGATTGACATTTTCAACTGAAAAATAGAGAAGACAAAATTAAATTAAAAATTATATCATTTAATATTAAGATTCAGATTTTACAGAAAATTTAGAAAATAGCTCGGAGCTCATAAAAATCCCTAAAATGCCCGTGGGAACCGGGAGATTGCCATCTTCAACGAAAAAAAATAAGAGACGAAAAAATTAGACCAATAAGTCATGTCATTTAATAAAAATATCCATAAATTCCCGAAAATATATAAAAATAGCGTCGAGCTCTGAA